>SJYA01002945.1:366293-545074 GCA_006410615.1 Neotragus moschatus | reverse complement strand
CACCGGGGGGGGGGGGGGGGGGGAGGGTGGGCCTCTGGCCTGAAGGAGATCAGTCATTTACCGCCAGGTCCCTCCTGTCAGTAATTTAGTGATGTACTCATTCCATTCCTCATTCATTCATTCAGGCATTCCTTTGCTTCTTGATTTTTTTCAGCTATCCGTTTGGTCATCCACTCATTTATTTATTAGTTTATTCAGTTAGACATTTGTCCACCAGTCCACTCATCCATCCATCTACCCACCCGTCTACCTACCTATCCATCCTAGATCCCTTTATTTGTGTGGTCTGAATTTAAATCAGCCAGGCAATCAATAGACACATATGTATTCCCACGTCCAGAGGACTGTTGTTTGACAATGAAGAGGGCATGGTGCTAACACCCATTGCCGGGCTACTATGTGCCGGGCAATGTGCTGACCTCTTAACATATCTGATTTTTACATTAATCCCAGAGGCAAGTACTAAGCTCCCCACCTACAGAGGAGAAAAGCAAGCCCAGAGACTCTGGTTGACCTGCCTAGAGACAGTCAACCAGTGGGACCCAGAGCCAAAGTCCCACCCCAGGTCTCCCTGGCTTTGCAGCCCATGCCTCTTCCCATTTCTTTGTTTACACAACACCACCATCACAACAGTGAACATTTTCATTGCCCCTCAAACTTTGCAATCCCTCCTCTTTCCCCACTTTACCTCTCCATCCTCTAATTTCTCTGTAACTATAAATTAGTTTTAGAGAAGGAAATGGCAGCCCACTCCAGTATCCTTGCCTGGAGAATCCCATGGACAGAGGAGGCTGGTGGGTTACAGCCCATGGGGTTGCCGGAGTTGGACACAACTTAGTGACTTTACCACCACCACTGTAAACTAGTTTGCATTTTCCACAGTTTCTATTATAAAACTGGAATCATGGAGTATATTTTTTGGAGGGAGAGTAGTGGATTGTTTGTTTGTTTTTGGCTGCACTGCATGGCGTGTGGGAATCTTAGTGCCCTGACCAGGGATTGAACCCAGGACCTCAGCAATAAAAGCATATAGCCCTAAACACTGGACCACCAGGGAATTCCCATGGGAGAGCAATTTTTTTTCCTATTTTTTTCCTGTGTATGGGTCTGGCTTCTCTTACTTGATGGTATATATAAATAAAATTGTTTTTGTGTATTGCTTCTTATTCTGCCACCCTAAACTCATTTGACTGGAGAAAGAAATGGCNGGACCACCAGGGAATTCCCATGGGAGAGCAATTTTTTTCCCTATTTTTTTCCTGTGTATGGGTCTGGCTTCTCTTACTTGATGGTATATATAAATAAAATTGTTTTTGTGTATTGCTTCTTATTCTGCCACCCTAAACTCATTTGACTGGAGAAAGAAATGGCAATCCACTCCAGCACTCTTGCCTGGAAAATCCCATGGACGGAGAAGCCTGACAGGCTACAGTCCATGGGGTCGCAAAGAGTTGGACACAACTGAGCGACTTCACTTTCACTTTCAAACTCATTTGACTAGCTTTTTTGGGTAAATTTCTTCAGATTTTGTGGATAGGCAATCATGTTATCTAGAAATAAAGATCATTTTACTTCTTCTTTTTTCAATCACTATTTACAGTGTGCTTTTTGTTCTTTTGGTGCTTATCCCAGTCCTGAGAGTTGCATCGTATGGTCCTATTGAGCAAGTGATTGAAGTGTGGCTCAGAGAGGTTGAGGGAGATGCTGAAGATCACAAGTTGCTAAGGACAGAACCTGAACTTGAACTTGGATTTGCTGACTGCACAGCTTTGTTCTTTCCACAGCATTACGTGCTCCAAGAGTTAGCCCTACAGAGTAGCAAGTTCCGAGTGGCGCTGGCCCCGGGGTGTGGGAAAGAACCCTGGGGTCTGGGAAGAGAGCCGTGAACATGTGCTGAGGGGTAGGAAAGAATTTCTGGAAGAGGAAGAATCAAGCCAGGCCTTAAGTACAGGGAAAACATTGCCACGTGAAGAGCACTCCAGTGGGGTAGGTGTGCAGAGGCTCTGTGTAGGGGCTTGGCTAGAGCAGACAACCTGTGCTGGGCAAAGGAAGGAGATACTGGAATCTTGGTGGGGTCTTTCCTTCCCGAAAGACTCATCAAAGAGTTCAGAGGACTTTTCTAACCCACGACTCTGATCACCTCCCTTTCTTATTTAAAACTTTTTCATGCCTCTTCTCCAAATCCCCCAAGACAAAGCTGACACCCTGTGCTTGGCCTACAAACCCTCCGTCCCCACTACTCTGCCTGAGCACCCACCCTGCACTCCCACAGTCCTGCCCACAGAGTATCCTACCTCTGACATGCCTGTGTAGGTGCTTGGATGTGCTGGCTTCTTCCAGCAGTGACTCAGGGAGCAGCTTTTGTTTCAAGGAACCACATGGGCAAGTCTGCCACTCCCTGGCTGCCCTCTTGCATCCAAAACAAACAGTCTGGCGGGCGGCATGTGGGCAGCAGAATGAAATGGAGGAGGGCATTTCAGGATAAGCAGGAGAGCGCCCAGAGCAAAGCTTGTTTGTTGTTGTTAGGAAATAAAGATGATGAGCCCAGGAATGAGTCTGGAGAGGGGAAGGGCGTGAGGCTTCTTCAATGGTCAGGTGGACACCATAGTGTTAGCCTTACTGAGCATTTGCCAAGCACTAAGCCCCATCCTGACAACTGCTATGCAGCAGAGAGACTGTCTGACAGAGAGGAAACGGAAGCGCAGAACATGTGATTGAGTGGTTCAGGTATACAGCCAGCAAGCAGTTGATTTGAGCTCAGAATAGCAGCCCTTTGCAACAGCGTCAGGGATCAAAAAGCTTAGATCACAGAGATGTGAGGTCTTTGAGAAAGCAGAATTTCTAAGCAATGCTAATCATCTATGACCTAAAGCATGAACTGTTGAAGAGCTGTTAACTCAGAGACTGGGTTTTCTAAGTCATGCCATATAGAATTAAGAACTGTATCAGTAGCTTTATTTAAATGATGTAAGTGAAGGACAAGAGAGGAATCAGAAGAAGGAACCCTGCAGCAGGAAGTCCGCTGAATCCCACCCACCCAGAGTCCTGGGTAATGCCAAATGTCCCACTGGAAGGGGTGTGGCAATCATGAGGGTTGGGGGCCACCTGGCAGTTCTTAAGGCAGAGTTCTGGGCCATGTCAGAGTTAGGAGCCCCCAGTCCCTCAGAGCTGAGGGCCCACTGACACCCTGTCTCAGGGTTCTGTCCTCCCAGGTTCCTGAGCTCATCTCCACAGGTGCCATGTGGGGCTCAGCATCCCAAGTTAAGCCAGGGGCTTGGATTTAGGACATTGGGGCTACTGTCAACAGTGAGTCCTGGGCAGCTGCAAGCCATGCCCACACCTAGTCTGTCCCGCTGGGGTTTCCTGTCAGGCGCCTTCATGGAGCATGCTGAGTTCCTGCCAGGCACCCTTCCCAAAGCCATGTCTGTCCCCAGGTGTCCCCACTGTCCCTAGCAGGAGTCCTGCCTCCCAGAAACCAGTCATTATTTCTTTTCTGGGTGGTGTACTCCTGAAAATCTGGATCACTGAGTTATTGCTGTTACGTGAGTGCGTGCTAAGTGGCTTCAGTCACTATAGAGTGACTCTATAGAATGTAGCCCACCAGGCTCCTCTCTCCATGGGGATTCTCCAGGGATCAAACCCACATCTCGTATGTCTCCTGCATTGGGAGGCAGGTTCTTTACCACTGGTGCCACCTGTTCAGTTCAGTTCAGCCACTCAGTTGTGTCTGACTCTTTGCGACTCCATGGACTGAAGCATGCTTGCTCTTTGGAAGAAAAATTTGACCAACCTAGAGAGCATACTAAAAAGCAGGGACTTTACTTTGCCAACAAAGGTCTGTCTAGTCAAACCTATGTTTTTTTTCCAGTGGTCATGTATGGATGTGAGAGTTGGACTATAAAGAAAGCTGAGGGCCAAAGAATCGATGCTTTTGAACTGTGGTGTTGGAGAAGACTCTTGATAGTCTCTTGGACTGCAAGGAGACCCAAGCAGTCAATCCTACAGGAAGTCAGTCCTGAATATTCATTGGAAGGACTGATGCTGAAGGTGAAACTCTAGTACTTTGGCCACCTGATGTGAAGAACTGACTCACTGGAAAAGACCCTGATGCTGAAAAAGATTGAAGGCAGAAGGAAGAGGGGATGACAGAGGGTGAGATGATTGGATGGTATCACCGACTCAACAGAGTTGATGGATGAGTTTGAGTAAGCTCCAGAAGTTGGTGATGGACAGGGAGGCCTGGCGTACTGAGGCCCATGGGGTCGCAATGAGTCGGACATGACTGAGTGACTGAACTGAACTAGACTGCAGCATTCCAGGCTTCCCCATCCATCATCAACTCCCAGAACCTGCTCAAACTCATGGCCATCAAGCTGATGATGCCATCTGGGAAGCACCACCTGGGAAGACCCTTATTGCTGGTAGGAATGTACAATGGTGTAGCCACTGTTGAAAACACTTTGGCGGTTTCTTTTTTCTTTCTTTGTTGCACTGTGTGGCATGTAGGATCTGTTTCTTACCCAGGGTTTGGATCTGTGCCCCCTGCATTGGGAGCACAGAAAGTTAACCACTGGAGTCCAGGGAAGTCCCCAGGTCATTATTTCTTGACCCCTCCAATCTCCAGGCCATGGTGCTGGGGGCTAAGATTATCAAGATAATTAAGACATGGTACCTGTCCTTGAGGAAGTCATGGTCCCTTGACAGAGATGCCCCTAAATAATTTCAAACTGGAGAGCAGTGGGGTCACAGAGGAGAGAGGCTCATTTCTCCAAAAGGTCAGAAAGTTTCTCAGAGACAATGAGTTTTGCCTGAGGTCTTCGTGCTTGCCTGTCAGAGTAGGCAGGTTTTATTTGTAAGAGATCAGCGAGTGGAATGAAGCTGGAGGGAAGAGCCATTTGGGGCAGAGGGAGCAACAGGGAAAAAGAAACAATAGGGGAAACAACCAAAATGTCCATTTATAGGAGAATAGATAAATTGTTCTTAATTCATAAAATGAAACATTACATAGCAAGACAAAAAAGCAAACTGTTACAACACACGGTGACATAGATAAATTTCACAGGTAGGATGCTGAGCAAAAGAAGTTAGACCTCAAAGCGTATACAACATAGTATGTAATTACAATCACATGACATTCCAGAACAGGCAAAACTAATCTACGGGTGAGAAATCGAGGAGTGATCACCTCTAGCTGTCATAGGAAGCCGTTGTGGGTGTTAGAAGCGTAGTGTCTTGATCTGGATGGTGGTTCCATAGTTTATTGGTCTGTATGCTTGAGGGTTGCAGACTTTACTATATGTCTTAGCTCCAGCTGCTCTAAAAAAATGCCAGACTGGGTGGCTTAAACAGAAATTTATTTCTCATAATTCTGGAGACTGGAAGTCCAAGATCAAGGCACTGGCTGATTCAGTTCCTGGTGAAGGCTCTTTACCTGACTTGAAGACAGCCACTTTTGCACTGAGTGTTCACATTTTGGGGAAGTGAGCTTTCCCATGTCTCTCTCTCTCTCTCTTTTTTTTTTTTTTAGTATTTATTTATTTAGCAGCACTGGGTCTTAGTTGTAGCATGCAGGATCTTTGCTCTTTAGTTGCAGCATGCAAATTCTTAGTGGGAGCATGTGAAATCTAGTTCCCTGACCAGGGATCGAACCCAGGCTCCCACATTTGGAGCACAGAGTCTTAGCCACTGGGCCACCAGGGAAGTCCTGGTGTCTCTTTTTGTATGGACACTAATGCTATTGGATCAGGGTTCCATCCTTATGACCTCATTTACCTTATTTACTTCCACAAAATCCCCAGCTCCCATACAGTCACCTTGGAGATGGGGGCTTCAATGTACAATTTTGGAGGGACACATTCAGCCCATAATATAGTATTTTAAGTTATCATTGTTGTTCAGTTGCTTAGTCGTGTCCGACTCTGCGAAACACTCCAGTACTCTTGCCTGGAAAATCCCATGGGCAGAGGAGCCTGGTAGGCTGCAGTCCATGGGGTAGCTGAGAGTCAGACACAAATGAGCGACTTCACTTTCACTTTTGTGCATCGGAGAAGGAAATGGCAACCCACTCCAATGATGTTGCCTGGAGAATCCCAGGGATAGGGGAGCCTGGTGGGCTGCCATCTATGGGATCGCACAGAGTCGCACACGACTGATGCGACTTAGCAGCAGCAGCAGGACTGCAGCACGCCAGGCTCCCCTGTCCTTCACTCTTTGCTTAAACTCATGCCCACTGGGGATTCCCTGGTGGCTCAGATGGTAAAGCGTCTGTCTGCAATATGGGAGACCCGGGGATCGAACCCGGGAAGATCCCCTGGAGAAGGAAATGGCAACCCACTCCAGTACTCTTGCTTAGAAAATTCCATGGACAGAGGAGCCTGGTGGGCTACAGTCCATGGGGTCGCAAAGAGTCAGACGTGACTGAGTGACTTCACTCACTTCACTCACTCACTTCATGTCCATTGAGTCCGTGATACCATCCAATCATCTCATCCTCTGCTACCCCCTTATCCTCATGCCCTCAGTCTTTCCCAGCATCGGAGTCTTTTTCAGTGAATCAGCTCTTTGCATTAGGTGGCCAAAGTATTGGAGCTCAGCTTCAGCATCAGTCATGCCAATGAATATTCAGGGTTGATTTCCTTTAGGATTGACTAGTCTAATCTCCTTGTAGTCCAAGGGACTCTCAAGAGTCTTTCCCAGCACCATGGTTCGAAAGCATCAATTCCTCTATGTTCAGCCTTCTTTATGGCCCAACTCTCATATCTGCACATGACTACTGGAAAAAACCATATTTAAGTTTTACTTCAAAGAAAAACAAGGAAGAAACAAATAATGCTAAGGTCAGTTCCTTATTGCCAGAGATTCTGATTCAAACGGTCTACGGTGGGGTCTCATCCTAAGAAATATTTTAAAGTACTCAGTGATCCTGACATGCAACAAGGCTTAAGACTCACTGGAGTGGTCCCTTTTAAAGACTTCTCTCTGAGGTTCTAGGGCTTGAATCTTGCAGGAGAAGAAGCCAGCTGCCAGGCTTACTCTGGGTTGCACAGACTGCAGTGCTGGATAAGAAAATCAGTGTAAAGCTCTCTTTTATCTGAAGGAAGTCTTGCATGAATTGCTGGTGGAGAGACAGCTGCTGAAGTCTCCAGCCTCGGGGCAGTCTGGCCCTGTCCCCCTGAGACTGTACAGACTTCTCAGGGCCAGCCCCACGTGCACACCTGCACGGGCTGCTCTTGGCAGGGGCCCAGGCTTGGCATCCCCTTTCAGCTTCTCAAAAGCCCTGCCGAGGAGGCAGGAAAGCTGGGGATTCGAATAAGCCACAGTGGGACTAGGACCAGGCGAATAATTGTGAATGGAATCCATGCTTGAGACTTCTGGTTCTCACAGCTGCGGATGGGGGATCACCATGGGAATTCTGGGTATTGTTCAGCACTGACTGCAGCTTCCATTGTTGGGCTCTGATTACAGCTTTTGTTTCACCATAAAGTACAGTTATTAAATGCCCAGCCGGGAACAAAGACGTATTTACATGCCAGGGGGTCGGGGAAGGCAAGTTATTTTTAGAGTTGCCCTGCTGTTAAGACTGTGGATGGGGGAAGGGCTTGGAGCGGTGGTGGTTCCAGTTTTTAGGTATAAGTGAAAGATTTCTAAAGGACCAAAGAGGATGGGAAATGATGAAGTCATCACAATCCTGCTCTAATCTTCCTACATCAACTTATTTATATTTACTTATTTTTGTAGCCAGGAGAAGCAGGGTGGAAAGAGCACTTGGGAAAGCAAATTGAAGTTCCCCTGTATTAGAGATCTCCAGAGAAACAAACAGGAGATGGATGGATGGATAGATAGATACATATACAGACATAGATATGGGAGGATATTTGTTATAGGAAAGGTCTTGCATAGTTATAGAGAAGTTCCATTATCTGCTGTCTACAAGCTGGAGAACCAGGAAAAAGTGGTGTAATTCAGTCTAAGTCCTATGGCCTGAGAATCAGGGGTCCAACATTTTAGGGCAGGAGACGAGGGATGTCTCAGCTCAAGTAGAGAGAGTGAATTTACCCTACCCCTGCCTTTTTGTTCTATTCTAGCCTTAAATGGACTGGATGGTGCCCATGTTGGGGAAGGTGATCTTGAATCAGTGTACTGATTCAAATGTTAGTCTCTTCCAGAGACACATTCATTGACAACACAGAAATAATGTTTTACCAGCTATCTGGGCATCCCTTAACCTAGTCAAGTGGATGCATAAAATGAGCCATCACATCCCCTGAGATTGGCATCCCGGGTCCTTCCAAATCAGGCCCTTTTTATTTCCCCAGCGCCATATCCACGTGGTCCTGCTCCCCAGCCACATTGAATTCCTCAGGATCTTAGACAAGAATGACCACTTCTATNCACACAGAAATAATGTTTTACCAGCTATCTGGGCATCCCTTAACCTAGTCAAGTGGATGCATAAAATAAGCCATCACATCCCCTGAGATTGGCATCCCGGGTCCTTCCAAATCAGGCCCTTTTTATTTCCCCAGCGCCATATCCACGTGGTCCTGCTCCCCAGCCAAATTGAATTCCTCAGGATCTTAGACAAGAATGACCACTTCTATCTCAGTCATCCAGCTATGTGTGCGGTTCACAGCGACTGAAATAATTCTAGAACGTACTGCCCAGGCGAGAGACTCTGAATGTGTCATCCGCCTTGCTCAGACAGGCTCAGGAAGTGGGCCAAACAAGATCACATTGATGGAGCCAGCAGTATGTGCCAGGCACTTGGCTAAGAGTTTCACATGCGTTATTCCACTTAAGACTTATCATGAGGCTGTGAAGTAGAAATTGTTACCAATTCCACTTGATAGGTGTTGAGGAAAAGTTGAGGCTCAGAGAAATAAGGTAACAAGCCCAAGGTCATGGCTAGTCAGCTCAGATGGACTCCAGAGACCAGGGTTTTTGCTTGTCTTTCCTGCTGTCCACAGGGTCAGCTGGTGGAAGCCATCTGCTTCTCTTCCCCTGGGGGTCACAGCATGGCTGCACGTGTCAACCTTCCTGAACGCTTGAGGCATTCGTTCTTGTTGCACGGAAACATTCTTCTGACAAACGGCAACATGGATGAGAGAAACCATTGGCCTCTGACCTGAGCTGGCCTTAGCTAGCCTTAGACAGGTGAGTGGCAGGGGTCTGAGGAGGAATTTCCACTGCCCAAGAGGGACTCATTCCCAAATTCTCCCCCAGCTTTGTCTGGAAAGAGCCTTCACCTTCTAGAATGTTCCCCACCTCAGTGTGGCAATTAGCTACTCAGGTATGACCCTGGACAAGCACTTTGGCTTCAGAACATCTTCCTTTGCAAGCTTTCACGTTACACTGGAGCAAGAGCCCACGTTTGGGAGACGCAGGCATTGTGTGCTCTGCAATTTGGGGGCTTCTCTGAATTGTAGACCTGCCACACGTGGTCAGGATAGTTAACGCATGACCTAACTGGGGTGTCTGATGGGGCTGGGACCTCACCAGACCCAAGAGATCACAGGGGTTGCTGGGGACCCTCAGGGCTCCTGTGGCATTAGGCGATGTTCCATGCCAGGTTCCTTCTTTGTCGCCTGATGGTCCTAGGGCAGGAAAGTGCACCCAGGGCAGGTGGTCCTGCTTTCCAAACGTCTTGAAGGCAGTCATCCTCCCCAACCCTCAATTTTTGTCCCTTTGTGAGCCTGGAATTCAGATTGGTTGCTGCCCTGTTTGGAAATCCTGTTCTTGAACCTCAGTAAGTATGGCATATGGGCAGTCCCTTAGAGGTTCTCCCTGAAGGAGGATTGTATTCCAGCCCCAGGACACAAAAATTAGCTCCAGAAGGAGAATCAGTCACCTTATCTGTATTTTGAGCAGGTCACCTCATCCTGTTCCATCCAGGGTGATGACCGAGAATCACCCCTCCTATGGCATGGCTGAGACAAGGTACACGGGCGGGCCAGTCTTCTGACTCCTCGACCTCAAAAGGAACTCCCATAACTCCCCTCCCAGGGGAGTTTTCACGCTGAAAAATGGGAAAAAATTGTCTTTCACTCTCTGCTAGTCAGTTTCTGAAGGGATAAGAAAGGATAAATGCTGGGTGCAGCAAATGTGTGATTCATGTTTGCATTTTGGTGTCTCTTAGTTCTGATTTTTAGTAAAAACAGAAGTTTACTTCTGGAGTTGCTCCTTCACGTTAACTTCTGATCCTGACTCTGTCCATAAAGAGAACTGGTAGTATCCACTATTCAACAGATATTTCTACCCTAGGCACTGAGGATCCCCTGGCAGCCAGTGGTTAGGACTCTGTACCTTCCACTGCAGGGGGCAAGGGTTCGATCCCTGGTCATGTAATTAGGATCCCCCATGCCACATCCCATGGCCAAAAACAAACCAAAACAAAACAGATAGAATCCCTGGGGGTGTGAATGTTACATTCTAGGGCGACACACGGAGAATAAACAAGATCAATAAGTAAAATATATAATGTGTGGGAATGTGATCATTGTTAAGGAGAGAAAAATAAAGCAGAAAAAAAAATAGAGCAGGGAAAGAGCTACAAAGTGTCTGTGAAAGGAGGAAAAGTCAAGCGCTTGGTCTCTGTGTGACTTTGCATTATTCTCCTGACTTCCCTTCACTGTTTTAATTTGCATTGTCAAAGGAGCTAAAGTCTATATGGAGGATCAAGAGCCCAGCAGGTAAGCATACAGGAGGGGCTTAATAAATATTTTTCCTGGAAACAAGTGCTTTACACCTGCAAGGCAGGATGATGGTGATGACAAGGATGTTTTAAAGGTAAACTGCAGATTCTTGAATCCAGACTCCTCTCCTTTTTCTTCAGATGACAAGTATCCATGGAATATTCCAGCATTCCTCAGTGCTGTCTGTGGGTCCTGAATGTTCTTGGTTTGCTCCCAGACTGTAATTTCAACAAGGGAATATTCCACATACTTTTTTTTTTAAATGACACTGAAAGCGCTGTTATGTAATGAACCTCTCCATCCAAAAAAAGACTGGAGGAAAAGCAGAGAGTGTTTTTTAGTTTTGTTTTTTCTTTTTCTTTTTTCTGTTTTTTTTGGGGGGGGGGAATGGAGAGGGGACCGTCGTGTTTATTGGCTGATCCAGAGCTTTCCACACAGAAGGATGCTGACAGGTTCTGGTTATACTGCAGCCTCAGAGTAGCCCTGGGCTTACTTTGCTGTGTGTCTTTGGGCAATCTGAGTCACCTCTCTGTTTTTCCTCATTGTCTGCAAAGGTGACTGTCAGAATCAAACCACCTTTGGGGCTTGTTACCCAAAAAGAGCAAAGGAATAATTTAAAACCACTCAGTCAATGATGTCAAATGAGAATAACCATCAGGAGAAAGATTCGCTCTGGGTCCCATCTGGAGGGAGTGAGAGCTCTCTGCTTCAGTGGTCTGATCTCTGAGCTAGGATTTTCAGATAAAACACAAGACGTTAAGTTTGAATTTCAGATAAACAAAGGAATATTTTTCTTAAGTTTAAATATGTCCAGTCTAGAATCTTCTAGGATTCTGGTGCTGGAGACCCTTCTAGACCCTCTAGCCAGGGACAACAAGCTCAGATGTCCAGAGAGAACAGGCAAATGACATCTGGTGAAATATCCCTATTTTTAAATGTTAGTCACCCATTCAGTTAAAAATAAAACCCACTGTGTGGACAAAAGGAAATAGCTCTGGCCAGTTTATAAACTAAGATGAGGCCAAAGCCTTTCAACCATTGTAAAGATGAGGAAATGCGGCCCTGGGAAGACAGGTGTCAGCAAGGCGACCCAGCTAAGGTTTCTCAAAAGATAACAGAACAGTCATCTTGGAAATGCTGACAAGCAGCTTGAAAGAGCCAGGGCGGGACCATTCCATACAGTCTAAAGAGCATTTTCTTCTCTGTTAGCTTAGAGGACTCTGAGAACATTTTGGAAGGTGAGCAGTTGAAGTCACTGAGGATCAGAAGGGTAGAGTGTCACTAACGTCATCACACAGGGGAATGTCCACAGGTAAGTCTAGGGCTATTTTTAACTCCACCTCTGATTCAGATGAGATAATACCTAAGTTCCCTCAAGGATCCTAACTAAGGAAGGCAAACTCCAAATCTGGTTCTCTGCCTCATAAACAGAATTGAGTTAGGAGGCCAGGCCAAGTGCTGAGACTTTTGACCCAGTTCACAAATAAAGAAGGGGTTAAGTTGTCAAGGTTCCATCCGTGTCACCAGCCTCGTCTGCATGTACCTTGTGCCTTTTGTCCCAGCAGCTTGATTTGTCTCTTGGACATCTTCACATAAGGAAGGATGTTCTGAAAGGTGTTGCTAAAGATTTTGATGGGGGAAGGATGTGATCTAAGGCTGGACAGGAGAAGGAAAGGAAGGACACAAACAGAGCAAATATTTATCGAGAGCCTAATGTGTGCCATGTGCTGCGAAAGCCGTGGCTTGTAATCTTTTGCCAGCTCTCTGCGTGCCTGAATGATTTCTTTTTCCCCCTCAGGTTTTCCCCTCGGTAGCACGTGGGCTCTAAAGCACAGGCCTAACTGCTGAGAAACTCCTCCCCATTATCTTTTTAATTTGTTTGGTTTCTCCATTTCCTAAACAGCTGTGTTTATCCTACAGGTTTAAGGACTAGCTACTAACGGCAGGCTCCCTGAGGGCAGGACGACCCTCAGTTCAGTTCAGTCTCTCAGTCATGTCTGACTCTTTGCTACCCCATGAATCGCAGCGCGCCAGGCCTCCCTATCCATCACCAACTCCTGGAGTTCTCAGACTCACGCCCATCGAGTCAGTGAAGCCATCCAGCCATCTCATCCTCGGTCGTCCCCTTCTCCTCNGGAGGAGAAGGGGACGACAGAGGATGAGATGGCTGGATGGCATCACCGACTCAATGCACATGAGTTTGAGTAAACTCTGAGAGTTGGTGATGGACAGGGAGGCCTGGCATGCTGCAATTCATGGGGTCACAAAGAGTTGGACACGACTGAGTGACTGAACTGAACTGAATTACTTTACAATATTGTGGTGGTTTTTGCCATGCACTGACATGAATCAGCCATGGGTGGACATGTGTCCACCATCTGCAGGCAGGTTCTTTACCAACTCAGCTCTTAGGGAAGCCCTATAAGATAGGGGTCCAGTTTAATTCTAAAGCATATGAATAGGGCTTCCCTGGTGGCTCAGGTGGTAAAGAATCTGCCTGCAATGCGGGATACCTGGCTTCAATCCGTGGGATGGGAAGATCCCCTGGAGGAGGGCATAGCAGCAGTCTCCAGTATTGTGTGGAGACAGAGGAGGAGTTACAAAGAGTCTGGCATGACAGAGAGTAAAAACTATAACAGTTTCATATGAATAGCAGTTGTCCCAGCCCTGTTTGTTAAAGAGGCTTTTTCTTCCCATTGAATGGTATTGACACCCTTGTTGAAAATCAGCCACAGGTGTATGGGTTTGTCTCTGGACTCTTAATTCTGTTCCTTTGGCCTGTGTCTTTCTTCATAGCAGTATACCACACAAGTTGATAGTTTTTACCTGTTAATATGTGTTAGCATAGTGTATTGATTTTTCAAGTTTTGATTACATTTTAGAAGTTTTTAAAAACTTTGGGTAAGTTTATTAAAAAATTATCTTCAAGTGCCAGATTTATGATAATACATATTTACAAACTTAATGGATAGTTTTGTTTTAAAAATTTTGGTGTGTTTCACCATTTCTCTAGCTGCATACAGATAAGTGATTTAGATAGGCAGTGTATCAGAGCATATTCTAACTGAATTTTCGCCATGAGTTTAATGAAGAACTAGTTACATAAATAATTCAGTCTGTCACAAGATGTTGACACTGGCTGTAGAAGGACCAGAGTAAGAACAATCTAGAGATTTACATCACATCAGGAGGAAATCACATATCTATAGTTCTAGAGAAAAATTGATGGATACACTGCCTTTTATCCAAGTTATGGTTTTTAACTTTAATCAACACAACAAAAATTTCAGTCCTTCATAATCAAAATATGATATGCCTCTGAAGTTTCTTTTCATCTGTAACTTCTCTCTTCTCTCTTTTTCCTATAATAACTTATTTGCTGAATAAAATGGACTTGTGGTCCTAATGTTTCCCACTTTTGCCGATTGAATAACTGTGGTGCAGTTTGATATGTTCCTCTGTGGTCTTTATTTCCTATGAATTATGAGTTGACCTTACAGAAATCTAAAGACTTGATCAGATTGAGATAAAACTTTTTTGTTGTTGTTATATGCACTTCATTGCTGATGTTGTGTCTTCTGTTAGGAGGCACATAATACCTGCTTTACTGGTGACTCAGACAGTAAAGAATTCACCTGCAATGCGGCAGACCTGTATTTGATCCCTGGGTTGGGAAGAACCCCTGGAGNAGAAATCTAAAGACTTGATCAGATTGAGATAAAACTTTTTTGTTGTTGTTATATGCACTTCATTGCTGATGTTGTGTCTTCTGTTAGGAGGCACATAATACCTGCTTTACTGGTGACTCAGACACTAAAGAATTCACCTGCAATGCGGCAGACCTGTATTTGATCCCTGGGTTGGGAAGAACCCCTGGAGGAGGGCATAGCAACCCACTCCAGTATTCTTGCCTGGAGAATCCCTATGGACAGAGGAGCCTGGTGGGCTGCAGTCCATGGTATTGCAAAAAGTCAGATATGACTGAGTTACTAAGCATAGAATACCTGCTTCTCTCTATTTTTATCATGTTAGCTTACTTTATTGTGATTCATTTTGGTTTAATAATTCTAAGGGTTTTAGATGGGAAGATTAAGATATAAGCTCTAGAGTCCAAGAATCTTGGTTCATGTTTTGTTTCATTACCTACTAGTTCACAAATTTTGGAAAGTCATTTCCCTTACTCAGTATTAAATTTCTTATCTGTTAACATGAAGAGGGGATGATGGTGCCTACTCATGGGGAAATAAGTAAGTAAATTATTCAGCTGAGATGAATAGCTCTCCTTTGTCCCCATCAGTGTACAGTTGCATATAGTAACCACTCACAGTAAACTTAATTGCAGGTGATTTTTGCCCTTGCTTTTATGTATTCACATTAATCAGCTCCCAACTAATGTTGGAAAGTAGGCTCTTTGTTGAATAAACTGTACCATAGCATATTTTGTGCTTGAAGTCCACTGAGAAGTACTTACTGCTAATTTTTTTTTTACAGTGTAATGTTCAAGCCCAGAAATGCCTTATGTGGATCGTCAGAATCGCATTTGTGGTTTTCTAGACATTGAAGAAAATGAAAACAGCGGGAAGTTTCTTCGGAGGTACTTCATACTGGATACTAGAGAAGATAGTTTTGTATGGTACATGGATAATCCACAGGTTTGTAAAATCCAAAAGGTTCCCGCTTCAAAAGCATATGAATTTTAATTATTAATTATTAAAGTATTTGATATACTATTCAGGTGTTAGGATTTGTCTTCCTAAACAACATATGTTTAAATTTATTTCTACTGACTACTTATTTCTACTATTCTCCTTGCCCTGTACCCCCAGATCCTACTGTGTTAAAGTTCAGAAGATGAAGCTCAGTTTATTTGATAAAAATTTAGGCATGTGTTTGTTTTTCCTTCCTTGGGAGAAACAACTCTGACTCTGGTAGAAAGTTTTTAGATTATTTAGATTTAAGATACTGTCTCTGAGATAGAGACTACTGCTGCTCTGCTAAGTCGCGTCAGTTGTGTCCGACTCTGTGCGACCCCATAGATGGCAGCCTAGCAGGCTCCCCTGTCCCTGGAATTCTCCAGGCAAGGACCCTGGAGTGGGTGGCCATTTCCTTCTCCAATGCATGAAAGTGAAAAGTGAAAGTGAAGTCGCTTAGTCTGACTCTTCACAACCGCATGGACTGCAGCCTACCAGGCTCCTCTGCCCATGGGATTTTCCAGGCAAGAGTACTGTCTTCTGGTAAATAAGCTGCTTAACCAAGTTTACACTCTTGCACTTGTGTAGTCCTTTCATCTTTTAGTGTCAGATTTGGGTGACAGCCATTTGTGAATTTGTTTTTTTTGGTTACCTGGCAAATTATTGGGGGCAGATGTCATCTATTAAAAATCAGAATCCCATTTTTATGATCTGTGAGAGGCCTTGGCCTGGAGATCATCTGTTGAGTAGTTTTAAATTTTCTTTACCCCTAAAACTCTTAATTCAAATCGAGATGTATATTGCAAGGAAGTACGTGCAGAGCAAGAGATGCTGCTGCTGCTGCTAAGTTGCTTCAGTCGTGTCCAACTCTGTGCGACCCCATAGACGGCAGCCCACCAGGCTCCCCCGTCCCTGGGATTCTCCAGGCAAGAACACTGGAGTGGGTTGCCATTTCCTTCTCCAGTGCGTGAAAGTAAAGTCGATCAGTAGAGTCCGACTCTTAGTGACCCCATGGACTGCATCCATGGGATTTTCCAGGCAAGAGTCCTGGAGTGGGGTGCCATTGCCTTCTCCGAAGCAAGAGATGAGTCCCTAGCAAACTTCAAAGCTGATCTGATCTAGGAGATGACCTCTACAGGTGAGGAATGAAAAGCTGAGGAGAGCAGGGACTGGTAGGAGGTTCTGTTCTGTTTCACAGAGAAGGAACCAGAGCCCCTAACAACGAGTGTGGTATTCTTTTTCTCTTCAATATTGATTTTAGATTAGGCAAAATGCATATTGCTAATACATTTATATTTGTTCATATAGAATTTGAGTTGTGGGGAACTATATTTAATACTTTCAGATAAACCATAATGGAAAAGAATTTAAAAATGAATTCATTTTCTTTCATTTTCTTCATTCATGCAGATAATATGTTCATTTTCTGCACACGTGTGTGTATATATATATATATATGTATATATATGCAGCAGAAATTAACACAGCATTGTAGATCAATTACACTTCAGTAAAAAAAAAAATCAAAGAAAAAGAATAGGATAAATACTTGATAATTGAAGAAGCAGTAAGTTGATTACCTTTAAAGGCCACAGGGTTCTGAGTAATCCCAGCAGGACTTTGTGAAAAGCAAGTCCAGTCTGGAAGCAAACATCCCTTCATCATCTCTTCTAATAGGGACAGACCAAGGAGAGATGGTGAATTGGAGCTTGATAGTGATAGGTTTTTTAGAAAAATTCTCTTATATGAAAGGTAATAAGGTGATAATCAAGGACTCTAGGGGTTTATAATGTACGCAAGCTCACATAACGTACCTGAAAGTTTATCATCAGCCATTATTTTAGAAAATATAATGTCATATATCTTGGGTTTGAAGTTTATCCGTTTATCATTTACTATGCCAAATATTACAACTTCTACTGATAATTAAAAGAAATTATAAACTTCAAATTAATTTTTTTGAGTTGTAAGGGATCTTAATCCTTAGTATTAATTCAATCTCCTCCTTAATGCAAGAGATCCATTTATCCCTGATGTTCACTATGTTGTTTGAACTACATGTTACTAAAAGGTATTTATTGTATTTGAGACAGCTTTAATTATTGTTTTGCATGCCAAAATCTAGTTCTTTGTATCTTCTATTTATTGATCTACTTTTACCCTCTGATTCTCTATACATTTGATCCTATATCCACATGCAGCCTTTCAAATTTTGGAGGATTGTTTGTATTTTAATTCAGTTTACATTATTTGATTGCTGACCTTGTATGAGGCTTTTTTTGCTAGGAACTGTGTCTTCTCTATCCTTGTCCTTACTGAACTTATCGATACCTTGTTTTATTCCCTTATCTCTGAGTATGACCAACTTCCTTGGGTGATAGTAACCTGTCTGTGCAGCCATGTGATTAATACCTTTATTTACTTGACCAGAGTCATTGGGAGAAGGAGCAAGTCAGCAGAAATCCAAAGTTCATGTTTACCTTTTTTTTCCCTTTTTTTAAAAAACATGAATCCAGTTCCTCCTTTTTATTGCCCATCTCTATCTGTAGCACAGTCCCACTCCACGTTTTCAAGGTGGGGAGTAACTTGGCCCCTCTTGACTCCCTTTGATTACAGTTTACTAGATTCCAGTTTCTGATTTTCCTCCCTACACAAGCCATCGCTCAGTTCTACCTATGAACTTCCCTTGATTTGTCCTTTCATAAGATCTGGTTGACTCTTATACAGTTTCTCCTGAATGTTATTTATAGCCGCTTGATTGTTTCTTTGTCTTTATATAATAGATTCTTCTCCTTAGAATTTCTCCTTTTGTCAGTACTTTCCACTTAAACAGAACTAAAGGAAAAGAACAAAATAGAATATGGAACCATAAACTTGGATTTCAGAGGAAAGTTGTGAACAAAATAGAAAAGGAACCATAAACTTGGATTTCAGAGGAAAGTTGTGATTGTAGCTAGCAGAGGGAGTGAAAGTCTTCCCAGAAGTGGTAGTAAGATTTGAAATTGACCCGGAAGAAAGAATATGATTTTAGCCAGGATGTGAAGAAATGGGTATTCAGTGCTCACCCAATAGCGTGGGGCAGGAAATCAAAGTAAGGAACCCTGTGGCTTACCTGGAAAACAGTTGGCTTTGGCTGTAGCAGGGAGGGTATATGTTAAAGTGTGTACTTAGCTAGATCTTTTTTTCACATGAACTCTTTTTTTAAAGCCAGATTTCTGTGGTGTAATTAATTAGCCCATGTTTTTTTGAATGGAGTGCAGAATTTTAAATGTCTTTTTATTCAGTTTGTTCTTAATAATTTTATCTCTTCATTCCAACTAATAAGAATCGTACAATCTGCATTCTATCATCCAATGTATTAGTCTTCAATACCAGCTTTGTGTCACTTTAAAATGTATTAAGACATACCTCTTTATGAAAACTTTAGTAAAATGTCTTGCTAAGATTATTGTGGTTGAACCACATGAAATTGCCATTTTACTACCATTTTCATCTACTAAAAAAAAAAAAATGGCGATTTCATATGATCCAACCTAGTTGCATATATTACATGCTGTAACACTGTTTTACTGATTTTAATAGCCTGTCCTTAGGGAGCCATTCTTCCTCTGATCACTGCTTTCTTTACATTAACCATTGGTTTAAAAATCTATTCTAGAGTATTACTAGGGAATCAGTTTGGGGCTTTCTGTGTTTTGTTGATGGTGTGAGAAATGGTGGAGAATTAATTAAGTAGCTTTATTAGAAAGTGAATTTGAAAAAACCTGAAAGAGAATTTTTGCAAAATGAGTAGAGGAATTCATAAGAATAAATAGTTTGTTTCTCTTTTTATCTTAAATGTCATACTAGTTTATTATTTCTTGTTCATTGTCAAGTAACAGATTTGAAACCCACTTCTTTTCTGATTGAAATTGGCAGCAATCATACCACTGTGTTATCTGCCAGGTACTTGTATTTCATTGTACCATGTCACTAATCTATGACCTTTTATGTCATACAGTCAGGACATAGTTGCTCATTTCACTTTCTCACTCATTGGATTAGAGCTGTATTCAGCTAGTTCAAATGATAGAATTATGGAGGACTTAAAAGAAAAATAATGATTTCAAATTGTGGAATAGCAGTATTTGGGAAAAAAGACTCTGATAGTGGTTAGAAGAGCTTGAAGACATTTTAACATTTCATTTCCTTATCCAAATTGAAAAGAAAAAACCCTTTAAACATAAAATATTTTGTATAAGGACAACCATTTAAAGATACACATTAAAAGTTATAATTTTATGTACATATTTATGATATAAATTTAGAAGCTTATGTGAATATACAGTCTGGGGTTTAAAGCAAAACATAACGCAGTTTTACTCTGTATAGAAGTGACAGTTTTGGAAAGATCTGTCCCTGTAAACAGTAATCAGTTTGTGTTTGAGAATATCGTCTTTTAAATGTCTAGGCTTCCATGTCATTAACTGTTTCCACTAAGCTTACAGAGGTTTAAGACAGGTACCTCCTAATCATTCGTGAGAATAAACCCATAGATTTTTTTTTCTTTGATGTACATTATTATAAAGGAAA
Organism: Neotragus moschatus; assembly: GCA_006410615.1. NCBI lineage: Eukaryota > Metazoa > Chordata > Mammalia > Artiodactyla > Bovidae > Neotragus > Neotragus moschatus. Next base: position 525,120 of record SJYA01002945.1, on the reverse strand, counting down.
TTAAAAATTGATCCTTAATCTATAGTGGAGGAAGCAAAATCAGGATTGTTTTACTTTTGAAATCATCTATCAGTCTTTATTACTTTTTCACAGATTTTTCTATCTGATTTTCCCATCTCCATCTTCCCTTATTATAGTCTAGTACATGTTAATTAAAGCACAGTTTTGGTTATAGAACTGCTTACAAGCTTTCTTTAATGGTTTCAATTTTATATACATACATACATACATATATATATATTTTTTGTTTGTTTGTTTTTTGGCTGCTTGCAGGATCCTAGTTTCCTGACCAGGGATTGATACCCAGCTACCACACTGAAAGGACTGAGACCTGAACACTGCATGGCTAGGGAATTCCCTCCAAGTCTTAACAGTATAAATTCCTTGCTACTTTTGTTTCTTATTTAGGTCCTCTGTGATTAGGTTAGGTTGTTAGTTTAAGTTCCTAAACCACTGTTTCCTACTTCAACCCTGTGTGACCCCATTTTACAGCTCAGCAGTCTCTTTCCCCTTTCAGTACAGAACATCCTCATCCACTGTGAGGCTCATCTGTTCCTGTCTGGAATATTCGCTCTCCTGTTCTTTGTGTTTCGAACTTTTTCTTTGTAAAGTCCAGCTTCAATGCTTTTCATTCTTCCACTGAGTCTTTTCTGATAGCCTCAGCCAGAAATGATTCTCCTCCTTTTAAGACACATTCGATATCCCAAACTTGAGAAGGGAAGAATAATTACATTTTTTATGAATGTGCCAATATATAAATTCCCTATTTTAAAAGTGTCAATAATTTTCTTGAAAAATGGTATCAATGTAGATTAGTAATGGTGTAATAAATACTACTGCTACTGCTACTGCTGCTACTGTGTCCGACTCTGTGTGACCCCATGGACTGCAGCCCACCAGGCTCCTCCGTCCATGGGATTTTCCAAGGCAAGAGTACTGGAGTGGGGTGCCATTGCCTTCTCTGTAATAAATACTAACATAATTTAAATGGGGGAAAATCCAGTCTTTTTAAAGCGATATATGTGATTTAATAATTTTAATAAAACAAAGTAATATATGTACTCTTTTGAAATTTCTTACCTTTGTATTTGTTTTATGTCTAAATATTTTTTCCCCATTGCTTTCTGAAATGAAATCTGATCTTGTTTATGGTTTGTTAAACTCATGAAAAAGGTTTAGATATAATGATAACAGAATAGCCTTTAGCTATAACAGAATGTGTTGTGGTGGAACAGAAAGAGTTCAGTGGTGTTATCCGTGTTGTCCACTTGATTTCAAACCTAGTAAATACTTGAACTGAAAAGTTAATTTGTAAAGTGTCACATCTAAACATATGATTTCTTTTTTTTAGTGTGTATAGGACATTTTATGTGAAAAAAATTTGTAATGTTGGATAATAATTATATGTTAATAATTTGTTTATAGAACCTACCTTCTGGATCATCACGTGTTGGTGCCATTAAACTTACCTACATTTCAAAGGTAGTTTCTCTGTATTGTCTTACATTCATGGTTGAATGAGGATCCCTTAGAATGAGAGTATGAATAAAAGGAGCCCACTCCTCTCTTTGTCATTTAAGATGATGTTGTGGTTCATATCACACTGAAAACAGTACCTGATTACTATGTTTAGGAAGTTCTTTGGTAAAATTAAGAAATTTTATCAAATTTAGAAAGAATACAGAGTTAAATGATAGAATGTAGCAAATTGGGAAGTTAACATTAGCTCTTATGATTAGGTATATGAATGTCAGAAGTGGAGATTGGTCTGTTAATAGTTAGGTTCTGTCTTTAGGAAATCTGGTGAAGATTTTTCTAAATCTGTGTTTATTAAACTAATTTTTAATCTCACTACCTTTGACTTTTTGTTTCTTTATGTCTTAGTTTGAGGAGAATATGAACTATCTTCATGATGAAAGATGATTTTTCCCTCATTTGACTTTGTCTCTACTAATTTTTTTTCATGTTTGTTGACTTTTCAGAAATTTTCGCAATACTGTTATTTTTCTTTTCAAAAATTTAGATTTGTATTAGGTAGTTTTTCCCCTCTTATTATCTTTTATTAGTGTTTTGGGAACTGAGATAGAAAGATGCTGAGGAACTATTAATAGTTTTGTTTTACAGAAAGTAATAAGCTTGGTTATGACTTGAGATATGATTAAATAATATGCATATAAATACTATTATGCATATATTGGGATTTATTAGTGAAGGTCTTCATTAGAGGACCAATTTATAAGTATGCCTCTGTTTAAAATAAAAAGATATTTTTGATAAATAAAAAGCTTGTTATCAGTATCATAATAGAGCTATTCATTCTCATTGACCAAAAAATAAAATAGTCCTTGGTCAACAAAAATTACATATTTAAAGGGAACCATTTTACTTTAAAATTGTTATTATGTAAATTTGCAGAAGACAAATTTTGTTTAAGTATACCTCAAGTGTTCCTATAAATTTAAGACAGTAATACTTCAGGGTGGCTTGCAACTTAAATTCTATAGAGACTTTTGTTAGGAAGTGTAGGATTCCATTGTAGAATAAACTGTAGATGCCCCCGCAACATCCCACCCCCTCATCAGTTTACTTGATTGCCTGCAGTATACACATACTGCAGTGTACACATGCTGCCAGGGATTTTTAACTCTTAGTTAAGTGATGTGGAAAGGCCTATGTTATTGAAATAGGCAGTTGAGGTAGAAACCGCCCATATGCCTGTATCTTTTCAATTTCATATTGCCTGGTCTTTTTAAAATGGGAGGTCTTTTTAAGGATTAAGACATTAATTCAGTAAAACAGGCAGACTGACTGGCCACTGCTTTCCCCTCCTCCAGTGCTTCCTTTTTAAAATATAACCGTCTCTGTGTAGTGAAGTTTCACCTCTGCCCAGCAGCGTACTGAAGTTTGAATTGTATGCTTGTATTCTACTTTAGACTTGCCACTTTTCCCTCAGAATTTATCCCTGGAACAAATTTCATTGTGATTCAGTGCTCTGAATTTGTAGTTGGGATCAGTCAGGAAACCTGAACTTAGAATTCCTTCTGAAGGTACAGAACAGATGCTGCAAATCCTGACACTGGGCAGCATCACGGCCAGCAGCCATGCATGGGCTTCCACATGAGCTCCTTTATCTGCAAGGCTAGCCACGGCCAAGTGCAGCTGGTTGTTCACTTTCCAGATGGAACCCTGTGCTGCATGTAGTGAAGGGGGTCCCTTATCCCAGGGTCCTTTAATGTGCAAGTGAGGATCCAGTGCCATTGGTTTCCTCATTGCAGATTAGTGTCTTCTGGGTTTTTGGACTTTATTAAATATACAGTCTGGCCCTTACCCAACCATTTCCTCATGCAGTTAATTTAGAAATATGCCATTTAGGAAGAATTCATGGTTTCTTTGGAGTATTCCTTGAGGGTATTTTGAAAATTACATGAAACCAAAAATGTTTATATGTGTGCCATAAAACTTAACTGGTTTATTTTCGGTTTCTTCATACTTCCTTTGAAGAAAAAACAGTTTTGTTAACAGAGAGCATGGAAGTATCATTTGTTTTTGCACATTTTACATTTGGGACCCATGTTCTAAATTTGATTTATAGTTCTTTTTCATTTGCCTTAAAGTTTAACTTTAGATCTGTGTGCTAAATGTGTGTGAGTACTGGGAAATTGTACATGTGGAAGTTCACAGTGTTTAAGGCTGATTATAATAGCATATGAAGAAGTGAGTGATTCATTTCTCTCTCTTGTTAGGTTAGCGATGCAACTAAACTAAGGCCAAAGGCTGAGTTCTGTTTTGGTGAGTAACCGTATTTTATATATTAGTAATTTAAGTTAGACTAATATAATTACATCATATCGTAAGAGAAAACAGTCACAGGAGGCCCACGACTTAGTCCTGCGGGTTAATGAATTATTCTAAGGCAGATTGCCTTGAAACTACCGTCTGGTGAAGAAGTAAAACTGCCCCTCACCCCTGAACCCTCTTCCGGTGTCGCATCCCAGTCACAACCTCCTCCCACTTTGCCCATGTGTAAGCATTATCTAGGCATTTACAGTGATCACATCCAGAGAGATTAATTTTATTATTATTTGATGTTCAGTGCTTAAATAATGGAAAGGATTTAGTTTATAGCTTATGGGAAATGAGAAGTTCATAGCTTGGGAGCAAAGAAATTGAGGGTATTTGATTAAGTGCATTTGATTAAGTGCTCAGTAAACATTTAATGAAAGTCTAGTATATATGCACTTTGCTTGGCACTGGGGCTGTGAGAGTAATAAGCAGTTGTTGCCCTTAAGAATCTCCTAGGCTGCAGTGTCACAGATAGGTACAGTTCAGTTCAGTTCAGTCACTCAGTCGTGTTTAACTCTGTGACCCCACGGACTGCAGCATACCAGGCTTCCCTGTCCATCACCAACCCTTGGAGTTTACTTAAACTCATGTCCATTGAGTTGGTGATGCCATCCAACCATCTTATCCTCTGTCATCCCCTTCTCCTGCCATCTTTAGTCTTTCCCAGCATCAGGGTCTTTTCCAGTGAGTCGGTTCTTCGCATCAGGTGGTCAAAGTTGGAATTTCAGCCTCACCGTCAGTCCTTTAGGATGGTCTGGTTGGATATCCGTGCAGTCCAAGGGACTCTCGAGTCTTCTCCAACACCACAGTTCTAAAGCATCAGTTCTTCAGCGCTCAGCTTTCTATATAGTCCAACTCTCACATCCATACATGATTACTGGACAAACCATAACTTTGACTAGATGGACCTTTGTTGGCAAAGTAATGTCTCTGCTTTTTAATATGCTGTCTAGGTTGGTCATAACTTTTCTTCCAAGGAGCAAGCATCTTTTAATTTCATGGCTGCAGTCATCATCTGCAGTGATTTTGAAGCCCCAAATCAGGTACAGGGCCATGGAATTATCATTGCATTTATCACAGACGGTAGATAAAGGGGTGGCAGTCTATTTAATAGAGTCACAGAAGAAGAGCTTCAGATCCTTTTTCGGGAATCTTGGGAGTCAAGGGAGCCACACTACATGAGCCACACTACTGACATGATCGTCTTTTATCACTGGAGAGAAAAGGTGGGAGGACCCCTGGACAGAGGGGTGCCAGGGAGAAGAACGTGGTGTATGGGGGGATCTGAGCACTGAATGCAGCTAGAGAGAGTGGTGAGAGACTGAAAAGTGAAAGGGCAGGAGTTAGGGTATAATATGTTGACAAGTGATTTTTTCTTGTTGTTTTTTGGAAAATGAGAGGTAAGAGATTAGAGAGTATCTAGAGAGAAGATAGAAGGTGAAGGAAGTTTTTTTGTGTTGATAGAGTTTGATGCAAGGAGATGGGTTAAGTGGTTTTTAAACTACTGTTCCTAACACGAGCCTGAATTAGGATAATGGCATTGGGGGAAGAAGGAGGAGTGAAGAACATTAGAAGGAGAAACACCAGGACTTGGTGACTGGATGTGTGGGAACCGAAGGGAAGACAGAGAGGTCAAATAGGGTTGCTTCAAGGAAAGAAATTGAGGATCTAGGAGAGCTGATTTGATAGGGTGAAATATTTAGTATGGACTTTGAATGATGGTGGAGAAACATCCAAATGGAAATACTCTGGTGACAGTAATTAGGGACTGGATGGACCTTGAAGATCAAGAATGGAGAAAGTTAGAATCTGTTATCATAGTGGATATAATTAAAACTGGGAGAATCTGTATGCCTTCAGTGTGTTAGTGGACATTAGTGAGGAAAGGGACAAAAATGAATAGGAGTTTCCAGCTGACCTCAGAAGAGATTGTTTACATTAAAGTAGAATATATTTGTTAAATATGTTTTTTTTTGCTTGGGAAGGGCAGTTTTCTTCTGTAGGCAGTATGGTAGGGAGAGCATTGTGTATGTCCAGTAAAAAAGTGTGATACAAGCAGGATATAGTATGAAGATCCTCTGTAATGCTTTTATCATCACTAAGAAGCTATAAAAAGTCATGTATTTTTTACAAATTTATAATTTTTGGTTGCTAAATTGGAAAATGCCTCAGAACCTTGTTGAATGAAAGGCTCCTGGGGGTAAGTCACATGACAGAGAACGTTGTATTTTGGAGTATATCATGCAAACACTCTTGAAATTTGTTAATGTAAAATCTCAAACATACAGTTTGAAGGGCTAGCAGTATACAGGGAAAGATCTGACATTCAGCTATCATGGTATTTAGAATGAGGGATTTTCGTTGAATTCAGAGATGAAGATTAGTTATCTCTTGCTCTGCCAGCAGTTTATTAGTCTTGTGTTAGAGGGAGTGTGGCTCAGTTGTGTCAAGTCTTTGCAGCCCCACAGACTGTAGCCTGACAGAGTCCTCTGTCCATGGGATTTTCCAGGCAAGAATACTGGAGTGGGTTGCCATTTCCTTCTCTAGGGGATCTNTGCCAGCAGTTTATTAGTCTTGTGTTAGAGGGAGTGTGGCTCAGTTGTGTCAAGTCTTTGCAGCCCCACAGACTGTAGCCTGACAGAGTCCTCTGTCCATGGGATTTTCCAGGCAAGAATACTGGAGTGGGTTGCCATTTCCTTCTCTAGGGGATCTTCCCAACCCTTCCCCATCTCCTGGGTCTCCTGCATTGGCAGGCAGATTCTTTTAACACTGCACCACCTGGGAAGCCCCTATTAGAGGGAGTAAGGATTCATAAAATGTTTACCTTCAGAAAGAGGCACTAACTTCTAAAATGGACCAACAAGTTCCATAAAAATGGCAGCATAAAGGCTTTCCTCCCTTTTTGTTCTTCTTGCTCGGTTGCTGTCGTCCAACTCTCTGCTACCCCATGGACTGCAGTATGCCAGGCTCCCCTGTCCTTCACCATTTCCCAGAGTTTGCTCAGATTCATGTCCATTGAGTTGGTGGTGCTCTCTAACCATCTCATTCGCTGCTGCTTGCTTCTTCTCCTGTGTTCAGTCTTTCCCAGCATCAGGGTCCTTTCCAGTGAGTCAACTCTTTGCATCAGGGGGCCAAAAGATTGGAGCTTCAGTATTCAGCATCAGTCCTTCCAATGACTGTTCCTTCCCCTTTTCTTCTCAAATTGCCCCCAAACAGTGAGAACAGGAAACATTCAAACCATATTCCCTGAAACGAGCAGATTTATGGAATTCACAGTGTAAAAAGATGGGAAGTGGATGGAAAAGGAGAAAATAGCAGAGAAGAAGAGGCCCCTGGAAAGCTAGCCATTTCCGTATCTTGCCCCCATGCCAGCTCTGGACAGACTAGGTGCTGGATCCTGTCTAGGGAAGGACCCAGCACAGGGACTTTGTTTGCATGTCTCTGTAGAAACAACCTCTGGTCCCTTCCTCCAGCTAGCTCAGGCAGGCGGCCACCCTTCCCCCATTCCAGCAAGGAATGGCATGTGTAGTATCTCCCGAAATAGCATCAGTCAGGCTATGTGCCTGGGGACAGTAGTCCCAGAGTAGAGGGGGGAATGAGGCATGAAATGGAAAACGGGAGGATTAGATAAGTCTGCACACCAAATGCAGCTCTTTCCTGTGTCCAGGCCCAGAGCATCAGGCAGCCAGGTGGAAGTGGGGCAAGAATCTGAACACCCCAGAAAAAACAGCCATAGGGACTGACAGCTGGCATTTCCACCAGAGAGGCTTGCTGTACAGTGATGCCCACCAATCAGAATCCCTACATAATATTCAAGAGAACTTGCAAGGAGTTTTTTGGTATCTTGTTTTTAAGTATGAATGGCCAGCCCAGAATTACATGACATTTGAGAAGAAAAAACTGTCAAATAGGAAAAAGAACATGAGACTATGAAAACCCAGAAGAACAAGGCAAAGAAAGCTAAAAATGAAGCAGGTAATAGGAGAGAGAAATAAATTAGAGGCTTCCTTCAGAAAACTAATGTGTGACTCATAGAGAAAGGACAGACAGAGAAAGAAAAGAGGGAATAGAGAAAACAAGAAAATTGGCAAAATGTCTCATAACTATTTGATCCGTTACTGTATTTGAAACATAGCAGTTGATCCTTGGTTGTGAGGNAATAAATTAGAGGCTTCCTTCAGAAAACTAATGTGTGACTCATAGAGAAAGGACAGACAGAGAAAGAAAAGAGGGAATAGAGAAAACAAGAAAATTGGCAAAATGTCTCATAACTATTTGATCCGTTACTGTATTTGAAACATAGCAGTTGATCCTTGGTTGTGAGGTGATTTTTATTTGAAATCAAGTTAATGTTTGTGTTTCAGGTTTTATTCGTTTGGTACATTCATTCTGATGGTAAAGATTGGAAATGAAATAAGGGAAGTTACTTAAGTGAAAAGCTAGTAAGTGTGCAAGCCTCTGCTGTGCATTCATTATACACAATGAAACCTTTGGTTTAAAAGCATGGAAACTTAACAGGTTTCATACAGTTTATCATTATTCTTGTTTTTTTCTTTCTTTTGCCTGTCCACCGTTTCCCATCACTGCTAGTACATTTTTTTGTAATTTGCTCTAACATTTTGCACAGTGCTTCCTTACTTGGAAATCTCCAGCTGATACTGACGATTCTGGAGGTGATGAAGATGGTGACAGGGAGCTTCTGTTCCCTCCCAGGCCCTGTGCTGGCTGCTTTACACACATCGCCTCCTCCCTCAAAGGAGGGATGGGTTCCGCTCCATTTCACAGACGAGGAAAACAAGAGTCCGAGACTAAACAGATTGTATAAGATGGGATTGCTAGTAGGTGCATGAGCTAGTTAGGTTTGGTTAGCTCCAGGCTCAGATTTTACCTCTTAGCAAATCACTATGCCTCTTCCTGCCATGAAAATAATTCTTAAAGCACATGATTTTTTATTTAGACTGCAAATTGTGCTAAGAGTCTTTTTAGAGGTATATTTACCTCTCTTCTTTCCCTGAAAAGATACCTTTCTATAAATGTTACTGTTAAGTCACTTCAGTCGTGTCCGAATCTGTGCAACCCCATAGATGGCAGCCCACCAGGCTCCCCCGTCCCTGGCATTCTCCAGGCAAGAACACTGGGGTGGGTTGCCATTTCCTTCTCCAATGCATGAAAGTGAAAAGTGAAAGTGAAGTCGCTCAGTTGTGTCTGACTCTTAGCAACCCCATGGACTGCAGCCCACGAGGCTCCTCCGTCCATGGGATTTTCCAGGCAAGAGTACTGGAGTGGGGTACCATTGCCTTTTCTATAAATGTTACTTATTCAAAAATATATGTATTAAGCACTTCTTTTATAGCAGGTATAGTATATTACCAAGTGTTTAGAATTTTAAACTCTTCAGATGTTCTAGGCAGATGCCCAGAATAACATTGAGGGGGAAAAAGCCATTATGAGGGGAACGAAGCTTCAGCCTAAGTTGGAAAAGCTTATGCTTTTCTGAGTGTTGGAAATTAAAAACAAAAACTATATATTGACATACGTAATAGCCTAGTGAGTTACTCACTTAATTTATATTTATGGCATTTATAATTTCTCCAGTCACTAGTAGAATATAAAAGAACAGATTTATAGTGTGTTAAATTTCTTTAGGTCCAGACTAATTGTTTTATAGCCCTTCACAAGATAAGACTTGTATCAATTCAAGGAAGCTCTGGTTTACTATCTTGTTCTCAGTCTTAGTTTCATAATCTAGTGTATTTGAGAAGTAAGTGTTTTCCCCCCTTGCCTTAGTCACGTTCAGCTGAGTGTTAGTATGCTATTTAAAATTTTGTTGGAGACTTATAGAAGTTGTTAAAAAAAGTATATTAAAAACAAAAAATTATAGCACCATAGTTGTTCAGATGGCTGAGCTCTTAGAATAATGTTTTTTTCCAAAATAAATCATGTAATGTATAATTAATAAGCTTTAATTTGAACATTGACTGTAGTAGTTTGTTGACAACTATATGCAGGAATGCTTTGCTTTATAGAAGTGTAGTAGTCACTAAATGGGTATATGTAAATTAGACTGCATAAAAAGTTCTAAATGTGTTAAGATTATAAACATAAAATGCCTAAGTGCTAGAAAAATAAAGGTTTATTTTTTAATCTTGAGTCGAGATTTTCTAAGTACCACGTGAAAGCTAGAGTCTTTAAAGAAAAGAAAAAGATTGATAGGCTATTTCTGATTCATCAAAATACTATGAACTAAGTGACAAGACTAATGGTAGGGAAAAGTACTTGAAATACAACTGAAAGGGTTAACATAAAAGCTCTTCAGTTCAATTCAGTCACTCAGTCGTATCCTACTGTTTGTGACCCCATGGACTGCAGCACATCAGGCCTCCCTGTTCATCACCAACTCTCGGAGCTTACTCAAACTCATGTTCACTGAGTCGCTGATGCCATCCAACCATCTCATCCTGTCATCCCCTTCTCCTCCCATCTTCAATCTTTCCTAGCATCAGGGTCTTTTCTAGTGAGTCAGTTCTTCGCATCAGGTGACCAAGTATTGGAGTTTCAGCTTCAGCATCAGTCCTTCCAATGAATATTCAGGACTGATCTCCTTTAGGATGGACTGGTTGGATCTCCTTGCAGTCCAACACCACAGAGTCTTCTCCAACACCACAGTTTAAAAGCATCAATTCTTCGGCGCTCACCTTTCTTTATAGTCCACGTCTCACATCCATACATGACTATTGGAAAAAACATAGCTTTGACTAGATGGACCTTTGTTGGCAAAGTAATGTCTCTGCTTTTTAATAGGCTATTTAGGTTGGTCATAGCTTTTCTTCCAAGGAGAAAAGTTCTTATAAATAAAAGCTTTTATAAATCAAGAAAAAATAAATGAACGACTCAGGAGAAATTTGGGTAAAGAAAATAAACAGAGCTTACAAAACAAATGTAGACAACCAGTAAACATATACAACTAATTTGTCTCAGTAATCAAAGATTTAAATTTAGACACGCTATAATTTTTTACCAACTAGGTGGACAGAGAGTCAGGAAAACACACCACACTTAGCATTTCAAACCCAGGGGATTTGTTACAGGGAATTGGTTGACCAGATGTTGAGAAGCTGAAGGCGCAGGAAGGGAATGCTGAAGTAACCCAGTGACTAAAAACTGTATGAAGCAGCTTCCATCACCAGGGCTGGAGGGAGGAAAGGGAAGAGGTGTTATCACCACAACTTAGGACTTACTGAGGGGACTTCAAGGCTGATGTAGGGAGCAGCGGAAGAGCTTGGAGCCACGGGTGGTTGTGCGCTGCTACTACTGGAGGGGCGTCAGCAAGAGCGGTCCCCTCCCCAACTGTCCTCCCACCTCTCGTCTCCCACCAGTACCACCCATTAGCAGGACATGCCCAAGCTGGCAAGGAAGTCTAGGAAATAATGTCACAGCGTCTCGGGGCTGAAAACAAAAGAGGTGCTAGTGAGGAGTATTAGATAGTTTAGGCCTTTGGATACAGTATTGGTTGGATTCAGCCTTTGGGGAAGACAGTTTACTAATATCTGTAAAAATGTTAAATGTGAATTTTCTTACTGAAGCCTATGGTAAGAAATCTATCCTATAGAAATGCTAGCCGAAGTGTGGAAAAGTGTACGTACGTGATGTTTCATTGGGATATTTTACATAGTTTCAAAAATCAGAAACAGCCTAAATGTCCATCATTAGAGGATTGGCTAACTAGATTGTGGTGTTTTTACGTATAGTGAGAAATGTTACCATTACAAATTAGAGTCTTATTGATAATATTCTATGTATTATCATACATAGTGATGAAAGCAGTATCATACATGGTCTAACATGCTGTCAGATTCAAGAGTCACAGTACTGAAACTGGCAAGGTTTTTCAGCTGCTGCAGATGTAAGTTTAGGTAATAAGTACACAGTTTCACCTGTTGTAGTTTGTTTTTTCTCTCAACAGTTATGAATGCAGGGATGAGGAAATATTTCCTACAAGCCAATGATCAGCAGGACCTAGTAGAATGGGTGAATGTATTGAACAAAGCGATTAAAATTACAGTAAGTATATGTATTTTTTGTGTGAAAAAAATGTATTATCTTTATGTGATCTTTACAGAGTGTACAATATACCTACTGAGTATCCATAGCTTACCAACAGTTTCTCCCAGAGTTCCTCAAAGTTTGTTTAAAAGACAGGTTATAATATGAATGCTTTTTCTTGTTTTAATACATGGTAACTATTGGCCCTTAAAAATCAGCCCATTGATGCCTTTTTAACCCATTGTGTACCTAATAAAGGTCTGTATTACTGTAGATTTTAACTGCTGTTTACACTAGTGTTTCTAAGGGAAAATGCAGGTAGAGTTCTACCTTTCAGATATGTTTCCCCCCAGTTCCCCACAGGGAAGATTGAAAGACTTCTTGCCACCTACCCAGGGAATAGAAATGGCATTCTGTCTGCCTCTTAAGCCATGACTGGGACTGGTCATAGGTAGGTAGGAGTTGAAGATAGGAGCAGGACAAGACAGTGAAGGGCTTAGAAAAGACTTAAGGGGTGGGGACTGCTCTGAAGAATGAAGAACTGTAATACCCAGAGGGTCCTGCCCACATGGCCCTTGGGGGTTTGTCTCAGGCTTGAAACTTTTTGCCACACTGTTTTTCCCCTTCAGTTCCTGGGCACTCATTTTCTTGTGCTGCACTTTCCTGCTTCCAACTCAGGCTTCTCTTGGTTTTCTGATGAACATTAATATGTATTGTTTGTCTGTAGTGTGCCAGGCCTTGCACTGAAGGTTTTACCTAAAGTACCTGAAAAAGTGAGGCTTAGAAGGATTGAGTGACATTTATAGGTTTGATAGCTGTTAAGTTGTGGAGCTGTGAGCCACACCATCTGCTTGACTCTGCAGCCTAACTCTGAAGCTCAGTGCCTTACTGCTTCCTGAAAGAATGAGCTCCTATCCTTCTTCTCTGACCCTGAAGGAGAACACAGATTTCTGAGAGAGTTTAGTTCTGCTGCTGCAGAGCAAGTGGTGGGAACTGTTCCCTGATGAAGCCTCTCCTTCCCTTTCCCCTCTTACACACTGGTGGAGAAGCGCACACGGCAGGCCCACATGGGAAGTGTAGGGAAGGAGGTCCTGGGTGAGGTTGTATACATGGAAGGGTGTTTTTACTAAAATGAGGTTATTTACTGACCCAATATGACTGACTTTTTAAAAACATATGCCCTGACAGTCAACATATGTTTGTTTCTGTTTAAATGAATAAGCCATATTTATGTCATAATACAATAAAGAGTTAATATAACTAAAGCTGTTCTCAGAGTTAGGTCGATTTTTTTGGGTCTTGCACCAGAACAGCTTGTTACCACATGACAGAAAACACCCACGCACTGCATCTGATCTGTGCATGAAGCAGAAGTTATTTTAGGTTTGTGCAGTTTCAGGAAAGCAATTAAAAAAAACTGATTCAGAAGTGCATTTTCTTAAAAGGCTTTAACTGATTGTTTTTTACTCTTTGCAAATATTCCCTATTTGGGAAATTTTTTATAAAGACAACATGTAGTAATTTCACTGAAGTAATTTTTTTTTTTTTTTTTTTACAATTTGCAATGAGCAGCAGCATTGGTTTCTTAGTGCTTTAAGAAAAAGTAGTGAATTGAATGGTCTCAGACTTTTTACCATTTGGGAAGTCTTTTAAATTGCTGTATCTAATTTATTAATGGTATGAAACTATCTTATACAAGTGACACTTTAAGCTTACTCAAATGCAAGAGAAACTGATAAGGAGTTGGGTAATATGTCAAAGTATGTGGACTCTTAAATAGCTTTTGTGGTTTTGCAGCTGTTGAAAGTTTTATAGTTTAAAGATGAATCTGTTGTATATGTGTTTTTATAATTCACATTTTAAAAATATAAATTTAAGATACAGAGATCCGTGCTTATCAACAAAGTGGTTGTAACTATGTTAAATTGAGTACAGAATCGGTATCACTTAGTAAAAATTGATTTTATATAGGTACACATTAATTCATAGATAGCAATGAAAGAATTTCCCATGCTTTAATAAGAAACATTTTATTTCACTGTTTTTTTTTTTTTTTTTAAATCTTACCAGTGTTAATTCCATATGCATTTAAGTGCAGAATCTTTAACCTGGTGTACTTCCCTATGGAAGTTGCTGATAATTTACATGTAGATTTCTTTGTAAATTTCAAGTTTCTATTTTAATATATGTGTAGTTTACCTTTCTGTGGAATCACTCCAAGTGACATTTGATAAACTGTGTAATTTAGTAGTCTGCTGAGTACAATGTAACATATAAACTTGAAAGTTTTGGAAATTCAAAATTAGGTTTTGGAAGTATATGATTTCAGAATAGAGGTGATTAGAGGACAGTGGGTAAGGGAATGGTGATTATTTATCTACTTACTAATTATAGTACCATGCCATCTTAATGGACCATCCTCTAGCATCGTAGTTCATGGCTTTCCTCAGTTTGATGAATTCTGTGTGACTGTGTGTTGGTGGCTGTCATTAAAACAGTTTTCCCCTTACTTACAAAAAAAGACAGAAAGAGCAATAGTAGAGAAACCAAGAAGCAAGAGAGTGCCAGAAAAACACTTGCTTTATTGACTACGCCAAAGCCTTTGGCTGTGTGGATCACAACAAACTGAAAAATTCTTCAAGAGATGGGAATACCAGACCACCTGACCTGCCTCCTGAGAAATCTGTATGCAGGTCAGGAAGCAACCTGGACATGGAACAACAGACTGGTTCCAAATCGGGCCAGGACTCCAAGGCTGTATGTTGTCACCCAGCTCATTTAACTTATATGCAGAGTATATCACAAGAAACGCTGGGCTGGATGAAGCACAAGCTGGAATCAAGATTGCTGGGAGAAATATCAATAACCTCAGATATGCAGATGACACCACCCTCATGGCAGAAAGTGAAGAAGAACTAAAGGGCCTCTTGATGAAAGAGAAAGAGGCGAGTGAAAAAGTTGGCTTAAAACTCAACATTCAGAAATCTAAGATCATGGCATTCAGTCCCATCACTTCATGGCAAATAGATGGGGAAACAGTGGAAACAGTGTCAGACTTTATCTTGGGGGGCTCCAAAAATCCCTGCAGATGGTGACTGCATCCATGAAATTAAAAGATGCTTGCTCCTTGAAAGAAAAGTTATGACCAACCTAGACAACATATTGAAAAGCAGAGACATTACTTTGCCAGCCACGGTCCATCTAGTCAAGGCTATGGTTTTTCTAGTAATCATGTATGGATGTGAGAGTTGGACTATAAAGAAAGCTGAGTGCTGAAGAAATGATGCTTTTGAACTGTGGTATTGGAGAAGACTCTTGAGAGTCCCTTGAACTGCAAGGGATCCAACCAGTCCATCCTAAAGGAAATCAGTCCTGAATATTCATAGGGAGGAATGATGTTGAAGCTGAAACTCCAATACTTTGGCCACCTGATTCGAAGAGTTGACTCATTGGAAAAAAACCCTGATGCTGGGAAAGATTGAAGGCAGGAGGAGAAGGGGATGACAGAGGATGAGATAGTTGGATGGCAACACCAACTCAATGGACATGAATTTGCGTAAACTCTGGGAGTTGGTGATGGACAGGGAGGCCTGGTGCGCTGCAGTCCCTGGGGTTGCAAAAAGTTGGACATGACTGAGCAACTGAACTGAGAGGAACCAGTCTTGAAGGAAGTATTGATGACTGGAATTTGGAAAGTCAACTTTCAAAGTACACTTTCAACTATTTATATTGATAACTATAAATATGGTGGGGCTTGTCCCCTGTTGATTATTAAGGAATATCCAAGATGCATATGGCATATTCCTAAATAGAAACCTACTATTTTTTAAAATAGTGTCTTTTCCCACCATAGTTTTTTATTTAGGAAATCAGTATTTGATTTTAATCTAAAAATAAGTGTTTTGAAATTATGGCCAAACTTCTACACCTTTTTTTTTTTTTTTTTTTCCATTTTAATTGGCAGCTGGGAGTAAATAGAATAACCTGAATACAGGACTTCTGTCTTACCAAGATGGTGTATATATGTAATCCAAAGTGTAAGACTTTATACTTGTGTTTTTTAGCCTGTAGCTAGAGCCCTCAGAAAGGCCCTCACATCCAGGAGTTTGTTCTTGAATGTTTGGGTTTTAGTCTTCAGGCTTGCCATTTTGTTCATCTCTTCTCTAGTCATTTTTACCTTTTCTTTTTCTGCTGTTAGAATTTCCTATCATTAGGATCATGTGCAGATGCCTGTCAAAAATACATGTAAATCTCTCACAGAAAAACCATCATAACAATCATGGATGGGAAGCAGGGAAGAGGGGATAAGCAGTCGGCAGTGAAACCAAGTGTTCAGTGTCTGACATTTCCCATCTGTCTAGTGAGGTCACTTTTCTGATTCTCATTACAAGTTGCCTGACTGGTTTTTTTGGTTCTGAAAATGTGTTTATTTTAATGACTGCCTTGAGAGCTAACTTTTCATTCAGAATTTTTAAGAGAGTTACTATATTCATGAGTATCTTGCTTATATTTTTCTTGCTCTTAGAAATGTTTGCAATTTAGATAATTTTGATTGTAAAATGCAATTCTAAGTCAATTGTTGAGTTATAGCATTGGACTTATGCTGTACTTAGCATTCTGTTATAAGGCTAAATGAGAAACAGTGGATTTAACGGTATAGGCAAGGGTTTTTTAAATATACTATCATTTCTAGAAGAAAAATGAAACAAACAATGTAAATTTTAGTATATTTTTAGGGAGATATTAAAGATATTTTCTTAGGAAATTCTCACATATGACTAAACCCTCAACTTCTTGAAATAGGGAGTAGCCACTTTTCATATGGGTCACCTTTCAGCAGCACATTGCAGCTGATAGAAATGTTGGAGAGCTAATTCTTTCTCTGGTTTCAAATTCTTTCAGTACATGTTTCTGTTCTTGTGGCTAACATGGCCACATTTTCTCTGTCAGAATAATTGAAGTAGATGATGCTCTCCACTAGAAAACACTGGGACTTCCTTAGCAGATTGTTTCTGGGTATAGTGAACTTTATATAGCCCTTTCACTGTTAAGTATTTTTGTGAGTCTTGGCAAGTAAAATTCTGTCTGTAGTCATGTTGTCTTTAAAAAGCTCTCCAAAATGTGCAACCTCTTAGATAAAATCTCAAGAATTCAGGAAACTTTCCCCTCCAGAATTCATTTCTCTCCCCTGTCCTTCTTATTTCCTTCTTTCTTTTGTTCCTGCCCACACTGGTATTATAGTTTAATTATGGATGAGAGGGTGGAGGCTTGGCCGAAGGCCTGGGGAGAAAGCCATTAGGGGAACATCTAAAGAGATGGGATCCCCTGTTCTTGGGATGTTGCACAGTCTTGGGCAGGAATGGAGGGACGGGAAAGGTAACAGCACAGAGCCGTGATCCATTCTCAAGCGCTCTGATAAAATGGGGATGTCATTATAGTGGTTAAATGAGAAAGAGTTATACAAACTGAGCTAGAACGTGGACCAGCCAGGATCTAGACTTACATTCCCTGATGCCTCTTGAGCCTGTTTTCTTACTGCTGTGGTGATGCTCCTCCTATGCATAGGATTGACAGGAGGATTAAAGGGAAAATATATGAAATAGTACCTACCCAAGTAAGCACATGGTAAATGATGGCTGTGCTGTAAATACTGTAAAAGAAAAATCAGTATGAAACCTTAAAGGGTTTTATATATATATATATATATATTTAGAAAATAATTTTTATATATACCAGTTGTATATAGACTTATGATTGGTTGGAAATTCTGTGATAAAAGAGGATCTCAGATAATTCTTGTTGCAAAATGATTCATGAAGTTACTGTTTTAGGTCCCAAAGCCGTTAGACTCACAGCCTCATCCTGATAACCCAAGTCGCCAAGGCGAATGTGGAAAGAAGCAGGTCTCTTACAGAACTGACATTGTTGGTGGTGTGCCCATCATTACCCCAACTCAGGTAAGACATCAATTATTCTATTGTGTGATGGCTTAGCTACTCCATATTGATTTTTGTATTGTTATCAAAAGTCAAATGGTACATCTTTATTGAATAAATGCAGTAATTAAAACATAAAACTTTTATACTTATTTCAAAAGTATGTTTTATTGTAAAAAATCTGGAAAGCATAGGTAAATAACATTTAGCACTTTACATGTTTTCTTCTGAGCCTTTCTTCTAGGCCCTTTTGCCCCCTAGAAATGTAAATACTTTGTAAACTGCTTTTTTCCCCTTAGGTCTGAAACATTTTCTAAGTCACCAAAAATTATTTCACATCGTTTATCATGACTATGTGGTAGCTTTATTCCTAATCACCCAAACATGGTAGTAACCCAAGTGCCCTGTATGAGTGATTTAGCCAATGGGACGTCCAAACCATGGCGTTACTGCTCTCAGTGGGAAGGGTTAAACAATTGGTACAAGGACCAACCTGAATGAATTCCCAGGAGAATAATGCAAAGTGGCAAATGCCAATCTCAAAAGCCCACCTACTGTATGATTCCATTTGTATTAAATCCTCTAAATGTCAGAACAATAAGGATGGAAAACAAATTAGTGGGGGCCAAGCAGTTGGGGATGGAGGCCCTATAGGGGCAGCCTGAGGGAGCCTTGTGGTGGTGAACACTTCTGTGCTGTGGTGGTGGCGGGAACACAGATCTGGTAATAAAACTGCCTAGAATGATACATGCGCAGAGACAGGTGAGTGCATGTGAAACTGGGGAGATGTGGACAAGGCCTGTGACATGTTCAGTGTCTGTTTTGATACTGTGCCATAGAATAGTTTTCCCTGTTTGGAGAAACTGGTTGAAGGGCACATATGACCTCCTGTACATTGTGTTTTTACAACTTCCTGTGAGTATTTATAATTATTTCAAATTAGAAAGTTAAACCCCAGCATCCCCTATGGGGGGGAAAAAAAAAGTGCTGGTGGCAAGACTTTTGCAGAAAAAGAGAAATAGAAATCTGGGTTTTAATCAATGTGTTAAAAGTTATGATTAAGTATCTCAAATTAATTAGAAAATACTTGAAGATCTGTTTTCCTGACTAATGGATTTTAAGATTGCTGGGATAACAGCATGAACTGCAAGTATGCTTTTAAGTTAAATAAGCAAGAAAAGACTTTATTTTGCTTCATTCTAGAAAGAAGAAGTGAATGAATGTGGCGAGACTATTGACAGAAATAATCTGAAGCGGTCACAAAGCCATCTTCCTTACTTCACTCCTAAACCACCTTCAGATAGTGCGGTTATCAAAGCTGGATATTGTGTAAAACAAGGAGCAGTGGTGAGTAGTTTAACACAGTATGTGAAATAATGAAAAATGAGTATGCCTTAGCGAATTGTCAACATATACATGGTTTGCTTTGTTTTGTGAAAGACCAGCTTGCTGACCAGGAGTTAGGAGAGGGCATAGGGTTTATTATGTGTTCAAAACTCAGTGCTATTATTTTCTTGGTATGTAGGCGGCTAGGTAAGTTAATGCCCATTACAACTAACATGCAATTTTAAGTGAGCTTTCCTAACAATTTAAATTTATTCCAGGAAGGGTTTCTGTTGATTTTTTTACCTCCTTGGGAGTGGGTCAGGCAAAGGGAACTCTAGCAGGGAGATGGCAGAAAAGGAGGGCAAGGAGGGTGGGGTGTGGATCACTTACTTGGTGCAGGGTTGGGCTGATCGGAGATGAAAATGCTGAGACCTTGGGTTACTGACATAACATTCTCAGGCTCTCAGTTTTTGTTTTTGTTTTTTTGGTGTGTGTGTATATATAGAAAATCGTATTATAAAGCCTACCATCCAGAAGGTTTTTTGAAAGATGTAGATGAGAGAGCGCACAGCATAGCACCTGGTCATTAGTAAGAGCTGTTAGTGGTTGGCCCAGATAACAGATAAGAAACTGTGGAAAGAGCAAGCACATTCGCCAGTATTGTTACAGTTCCAAAGTACCCTTCTAAAATATGAACTAAATCTATAGATTTTCATGAGAAAATAAACTTCAAAGTTTAGAAATAAAGTTAAAAATTTTTTTTTGCTTAAATATCTACTGGCAGCTCTGCTTGCTCTTATGTAATAACTTCTGGCAACTCTGATGAGCTCAGGCCAACCAAGACAAGTTCTTTCACTCCTAATTGTCTGGCCCTCTTTAGGCTATAGGAAATGAAGGTGAAAGCTGAAGGTTTTCATTCTTGCATGTCTGTAGGTCAAATCAGAGTTCTCATCAGGCTGTGTGTTAATTAGGGCTCTTAAGGAGACATTCCTTTCTGTTGTACTCTTAAATCTAAAACACTGACCCTTAGAAAATCTGAAGTGGTTTCACAAAAACTATATTTCATTGACAAAAAATGTTTATACAGAGTAGGTTCACTTTCTTAAACATATTACTTTACTAGTTAGTATTATAAAGTACCTGTTGAGGATTCATGCATTTTATAGATGAAGAAGCTTGATATAGTTTAATAACATTTCCTGTGCTTGCTGTTGAACTCTTGACAGTCTTTACTTTGTGGGGGGTGGAGGGGGTAAGGAAGTGCTTTCTTTTTTTTTTAACTTTCAGATCATCAAAAATGTAAGACTATATTATAAAATCATATAATAAGAGCTAAAAGCCAAGCACCAAAGTTGAATTAGAAGTTCAAGGCCTGAGTAACGAGATGAAATTTCCTGTATCTCCTCTTCTAAGGGAGGGTGGTGAGGTTTTCCGGTGCTTGACATTTCTGACTGTGGGTTCATATCAGAAGAATTAAGTGGTTATTAACATTTGACATCTTAGAAACAGATGTCATGTCTGTGTTCATCTCTGATAGATGAAAAACTGGAAGAGAAGATATTTTCAATTGGATGAAAACACAATAGGCTACTTCAAATCTGAACTGGTATGTTGCTTTGTCATAAATGTTGCTTTAAAAAGGTTTTAGAAGTCTTACACTGTGGTAATTATGTAATTTCTTGTCCTGTTTTCTATTTTTAAAATAATTCTGTTTTTTGGAGATATATGCAGTTCAGTGTATTTTGTTGTGATGCTTTTGGTTAACGGTATTTTCATTCAATACATCTTAGGTAAAAAGAGTGTACCTTCAAAGGCATTCTACTCTGAAAGAATTAAAAACATTGGAACCCCTCAGTCTACACATTTCCTCTAAAGGGGCCGTGGAGGAAATGGGAAAAGCTCACATCTGGCCCTCTGTATCTCTGCCTCCTCTTCCCTGCCCTCCCTGACATTTTCTCTTCCTATTTCAGATTGACTTTTTTGTTTCTTCACATAAGATGTTTTTGTCCCATCTGAAGGTAGAATCAAAGATTGAAGTTCTCTCTTTCACTTGCTTGAGTAGCATCCTTATTTAAAATACTCTCGTCACGTGATCTGTGTTCTGCAGTAGATTGTTGGAAAAATTGAATGCAATTCTACCTCTTCTCTGATGGACATTTGACAGAGGCACCATATGCTTGATGAGGGCACGGAGCAGCACCGTCCAGGTGGACTTTGCGCTAATAGAGATGTTCTGCTGTCTGCCTTGGCCAGAGCTAGTGGCACCTGTGGCTGTAAAATACAGCTGGAAATATGGCCACTGTGACTGAGGATCCTGACTGTATTTAATTTTAAAGTTAAAACTGGCCATATTTCATATTCTTTTAATTCAAATAGTTAGGCAGAGCTAGTGACTCCTCTTGGACAACAGAGCACTGGAGAATAGGAAGGGCATGTTTTAAGATTCATCTCAGGTGTCTCTTCCTCTGAAAAACTTGTATGCCTTTCCTGTACACATGTGGTACCCGATGTCCACCTCGGGCATAACACTTCCCACTGTGGTTTGTTACTGTGTACATATTTGTCTTTACCAGTTAACTGCACGAGCTTCTTAAGAGCAAAGATTCTCTTTTGGACCTTTTCATCATCACAGCACCTGGTACTTAGAAAATAATCAACAAGTATTTTTGAATGAACTGAAAAATGGCATAGCATAACAGGAATAGCCATTTTAGCTTAGGAACCTTTTTTAGACTTCAAAATCTAAGAGCCTTAGCTGGAAGCAGTAGCTGCTTGGTTCAGAAAGTACCAGCCTTGGTGTCTCAGAAGCTGTACTTGTGCTTGGTTTGATTATTTTCTTAGTGCTGCATAAAATAATGTTATGTCTTAAACTCAGTGGTGTGTCATTTTCAGTGAAATACAGTATATAGTATTTCGTGAAATGTTTAATACTGTGAATACTATGACAACTGGGAACTAGTTATGTCATACTCGAATCTTGTATCTGGTTTTGTAGCCTTAGTTGAGGTAATTAGTATATCTAATCCTGTTTGCTCAGGTGAATAATAGTGCATGTATTCTAGGATTGTGGAAAGTGACACATTTAAAACCCAGCACATGTCCTGCCACTTAGTACATGTTTAATAAACTGTGTTTTTTAAAATGACAAATTTAACTCAGAAGCTGTCTATTTACTACTCTGGTCCCTTCTATATGAAAAAAGAAGTACTCTGAGGAAGTACTCACTGGATCCATAGCAGCTCATTGAGGAAAAGATGGATGGTTATTGGCTTTTAATAAGCTTACACTATCATTTAGGACATCAGTAATGTGAACATGGGTTATATGTCAGTTTCCTTGTTTCAAACCACAGTGTATTTAAGGTTATAATATTTGAGCCCCTTCTAATGCTAGATGGTTTAAGAAGGTAGATTTATGTCTTAGATGTGTGTCAGGAAGGAAGGATGATTTTCACAATAGATCTCCAAATAAGGCAACTAATGATTGGAAAGATTTTTAAAATGTATGTCTGTTTATTTGCTTTTTTTCCGATAGGAAAAGGAACCTCTCCGCGTAATACCACTTAAGGAGGTTCATAAAGTCCAGGAATGTAAGCAAAGGTAAGCACCACCTCAGGCTTGGTGCTTAACACAACTATTAGCACACAGTATATAGTTCCTCACTTTAATTGATGTACTTTCAGATGATATTTTTCTATATTACTGCCAGTGAGTTTTGCTAAAACTTTCAAAGCCTTCAGATTAAATATTTAGATTTGTTTGTTTGTTTGAAAACTGCAAATTAGGGAACAGTTCTTAAGCTTATTAATGGAAAGGACAGAATTTAATATGAACAACTTCTGTCATACTTGACAGATTGATGTATTATTAATTTTAGTATTTCAAGGTTGCTGCAAAATAGAGCTTTAATAAGAAAATATGTTAACTGTGCCACTGTTTCTTTGAGCAAACTCTTTCTTCATAGTTGAAAACTTTGGATTTTGAAGTTGTTTTTGCACCTTTCTAAAAATACATGTAACTCTATAAAATATGTAGAATTCAATGCAAGAATAAATTGAAAAATGATAATTTGGCATTTTTCAATTAAATTAATATTTTACCTTTAATATTGACACGTATTTGGTACTGGGTAAATAAGTGAAAAGAAAAGTATCAAACAATTGCTGCTTGAGTACAATTGGAAAATTTGTTTTGTTAACAGTGACATAATGATGAGAGACAACCTCTTTGAAATTGTAACATCGTCTCGAACTTTCTATGTGCAGGTAAGATACTTCTTTCGAGATTATAGATCCTCCTAACAAGGAATTAATGATTTTAGATGTGAAGTAAACATAAATAAATGTGTTGCTCATAGAAGTAAGGAAAAATATGACAAATGTAATTGCCAACTTAATAAAAATGATGCTCTATCTAAGATTATTGGAAGATCATATGTTCATCAAAGAGATATTCTTTGCTATAAATTAATTGAATCGAATTAAGTTTTATACGGAGGAAGGGAAATGTGCTGTTTAGATGCTAAGTCTGTATTTTCAATTTGGATTATTTTTGCACATATTTTTGAATTTCAATTATATCACTTTTGGGTAATTTTCTAAAAAGGGGGACTCAAATATCCTAATAAAAGTAAATAGTAGATCTTATTTCACTAATGGTGGATAGGTATCCTATATTTAAGTTTAAAATATGCTTTTTATTTAACACATTAATTTACTTAAAATTTTTTTATAAGAACATTTAGTTTTGTTTTTAAAAGTTATTATATATGCTTTTTGCAGAAAATGTAGAAAATACAGAAATATGAAGAGAAAGGTGCTTTATAAAACATAGAATTCTACATTCAGGCAGCTGTTCTTTTTTTGTTTGTTTGTTCTTATTGCTGCTAAGTCACTTCAGTCGTGTCTGACTCTGTGCGACCCCATAGACAGCAGCCCACCAGGCTCCCCTATCCCTGGGATTCTCTAGACAAGAATCCTGGAGTGGGTTGCCATTTCCTTCTCCAGTGCATGAGAGTAAAAAGTCAAAGTGAAGTCGCTCAGTCGTGTCCGACTCTTCGCGACCCCATGGACTGCAGCCTACCAGGCTCCTCCGTCCATGGGATTTTCCAGGCAAGAGTACTGGAGTAGGGTGCCATTGCCTTCTCCATTGTTCTTATTAGGCTATATCTTTTTATACCAAGTGGGTTCATATGAAATATAGTGTTATATCCTATGTATTTACTATATTATGGTCACTTTTTCCCACGTCATTAAGAATTCTCTGAAAGCCTTTTAGAACTATGCTCTCTTATATGAGTGTTTTACAATTAAACTATTTCTGTACTGTTACTGATCATTTATTAACATAGTTTTTGTACATTTACTGTGGTATAACGTGTTAGTGAACATTTTGTGAATAAATTTGTCTGGATGTCTTACTTCCTTCTCATCAGTTTCTAGATCAGGAATCACTATTAGAGCACGAGCCTTTTTAAACCTGTCTTACCGAATTGATTTCTTGACTGGTGCTCTTGTTTGTAGTGAACGAAAGTATACTCTACCTCTGCTTGCTTTGAGTTTTTCCCTTTTAAAAACTCTTTGTTATTATCATTGGTTCAAAAATACTACTTGTGTTTTTAAAATTTTTAAACTTAATCTAGAAGGGGCCCTACCTCGCCACCCCTCTGGAGGGCCTTGTTTAACTGAGGTCATCGGAAGGCTTCTAATGCACATTGGAAGCCACAGTCCTATCGAGGAAGAGCCTGCTTTGGCATATGCCTGCCAACACCGCTTTTAGGATTTTAGGGTACAGTTAGAAATTGTTTTTAGAAAAATAACATAAAGTGATGTCACAGGGGTTTATTTTTTTACTGCACAATTACATAAATATCCATCTTGAAAATTCAGACAAGTATAACGATTGGAGAGCAAAATGAGAAGGTCTTTGACTTCCTCCTCCTCTTGTTTTCTCTCCAAAACTGTTCATGTTGACACTTTTTGATGTGTCTCATCTTAGAACATTAAGTGCCCAACTTCCAATTAAAATAAATTTCTATTAAAAAAAAAAGTGGCCAACTTACTTCTATGTGTTATAATTTACCTGGCAAAACCTGGTTCAAAAGCGATTTCTAAAATTTCTTAAAAACCATTGCCTTAGGCTGATTTTGTTGTTGACCCTGTTAATTACCAAGATGAACACATTGGATTTATAGACACAAGAGCTGATTTTGAGGAAAACTTGAATGAATCCTTCCTTCCCCTTAGGCTGATAGCCCTGAAGAGATGCACAGTTGGATTAAAGCCGTCTCGGGTGCCATTGTAGCTCAGCGGGGACCTGGCAGATCAGCGTCTTCTGTATGTTTCCTGTTCTCTGGGGTGATATTCCCTCGGATCCCTGATCCTATCAAGTTCTTTTTCTCCCTCTCCCCCTAATCCTTTTGGTTTCTTTCTGTTTTGAGATTTATCTGCATGTTGACTTATATACCGATTGGACTTGCAAAAAAAAAAAAAATAATGCATTTCTAATTTGATGCTTCCTATAGTGTTATGTATACATAACTTTTCTGTGCATTGTATTGTCTTAAATGCACAAGCAGGGCAACTAAAGAGTGAACGTTTCCTTGTTTTGTTTTAGCAGTTCTTGTTAGTAGGTCCAGATTTGGTATAATTTCACCAATTCTTAGTGTGGTATTTGACCTGATCATTTAAGGCACCTTTAGTTGTAGCATTACACAATTTTGTGACGTTCTCTCAGTTTCCTTTTTAACTTCTTGTAATTTCAGTTTAGGTTTTTTGCCTTAATAGTGCCGTAAGACAGTTGAGCAGCTTGAACCTTAAATATGATGTTCTCTTTCCACTTCATGCTCATTTTTCACTTGGTTAATTTAAAAGGCTGCTTTTCGCTGTGTTAATTATCTTTGTGGCAGTATAGTAGATTAAACCAGCTAAACATTCTCAGTAAGGAATATGTTTTTACTTTTTAATTTACCATGTACATCATAAGAGTAAGATTTAGCTTTAGGATACTTTGGTCACTGATCTCTGATCTGAAAATACAAATCTACTAAGGAATGAAAAACTTGCAAGCATCTTAAAATGCAGTCTATTTGTCTACAGAAGGCAGTCTAACACTGATACATAGCATGACAGCCTTTATTACTGGGACTCACTGTTGATGCTGATATTCTGCACTTCTGGTATTTTCCTGCAGTGCTAGTATTGCAGTAATGCTGTCTTTCAGTCTTTTCTTGTTAGAAGTGACTTTAGGTCAGTAAATAGAAAAAAGCCCATCTTTTCTCACTTTTAAAGTTATTCTTCGTATATCCTTTTTGGAATAGCTCAGAAATTATTTTTAGAGGTGTTAATTTTGTAACCACCTGTGTTTTATGTGACCTTTCAGCAGGCAAGTATGAGACTCTCTGCAAAAACAATATCTGTTGGGAAGAGGAAAAGCTGGAGAAGGGTGTTTGTGTTTTGTGCTTTGTGGTGGGGGCAAAGTGGACTCTCTATCTAACTGTCAGCAGAACTGTCTCTTTTCCTCCCCTCCCCAGGATAGGTTAACTCTAATCTTAGCTTTGCACTGTGTTCCAGATGCGGCAGGCCAGAAGGCTGTCGAACCCTTGTATACAGAGGTATACGTCAAGAACTGGGGAATGCAGCACGTATGTGGGCTCTCACGTACACATGCCTTCTTACTAGAGGGCCTGGACTTACTCACTACTCACAGCTGATTCTAGAAAGTTGAGTTAACCAAACTGCCTTCTGCAGTTATCGTAACTGACTTTGTCAACACTAACGCAAACTATTTCACTATAGTCATCAGGTTGGATATGTCTATTAAAAACAATGAAAAAAAAAAAACCCAGAACTTTACTAATTTTAAAAGTCCTGTCTATTTTCTAAAGCTTAATTTCCTGAGTTGCCACAAGAATTTTGATTTCTGTATTTCATGTATTTGGGAACTTTTTTATACTACACCACTTGAAATGCACCTTTGTGGTAATATGTACAAACTCACAGGTGCACACGCATTGGATAAACTCTATATTACTATAGTTTGCATGGCATATTAGCTCTTAGGTGAAATTTAGCCATCTAATGGGAATATGTAGTGTTGCGGTGGTTTGTTTGTAGCACTTCTTTTTCAAAGCCACCAATGTCACAAATGAACACAATAAGTTAGGAGCTTTATATGGCAGTGCATTTGGTATGGTCATATTTAAGGTTAACTTCAGATTTAATTTAGTCAGAAGAGTATTGAAATGAATATTCACAACTGAAATTATCTTATGACAGTTTTAATAAATGCTTAAGTATGTACCCTTTGCTCTCTTTAAAATGTCAAGCCATGTGAATGTGCGCCATATGCAAAAATAAATAAATGCAGTTAAATAAGAAGCAAAAGGACTATGATATTATTGGTTGCAGGTGAAATTCAGGGCAGCAAAAACTAAGTTTATGAGGCTACTAGACAAAATAATAGGTTTGAAAAATATTTAATTCTGCCTATTAAAAAATAATTGCCTTTTATTTTCATATTCTACATTTTCATTGTTTAATCTTTCTAAAACATATGGGATAATACCTACTGTTTATTGAGAATAAGCTCTTAAGTAAAAATGGTAAAGCTGGTAGGCCCCTTGTTAAACACAGTTCAGTTGCAGTTGGTACACTGCATTCGTCTAAGCTGACTGAGCCTTTCAAGTGTCAAAGCTGCCAGGTTTGACTTTGGTGACAGAACTGGTTTCTCAGTGGAAATGATTGTTGGCTGTCATCGCTCTAAACTCACCCCTAAAAATGCACTGCTTTGGGAAAGAACTTGCACACGTATGCTGCACGGCTCATGCTTCTGCTCTGTGTGTGTCTTGTTCTGTTTGTTTTTCAGAGAATAAAGTCTCACACTGAGTTACTAACCCTGTCGTTATTGATTGCCTGTGTCTGACCACCACTCCTCTTTGCAGGAGCATGCCAACAGTCCTTCCGAGCCCAAACACACTCTCCTCTCTGCCAGTGCCGCAGCAGCCACCCCACATTCCACAGTCTCTCGCAGCAACTCTTTGGTCTCAAGCTTTCCCGTGGAGAAGCGAGGATTTTACGAATCTCTTGCCAAGATCAAGCCAGGGAACTTCAAGGTCCAGACTGTCTCTCCAAGAGAACCAGCTTCCAAAGTGACCGAACAAGCCCTGCTAAGACCTCGAAGTAAAAATGGCCCTCAGGAACAAGATTGTGACCCTGTGGACTTGGATGACGCAAGCCTTCCAGTCAGTGACGTGTGAGGTGGAAGCTCGTGGAGCCTGACCTGCCTCATCAGCCCTCAGTGTCCTTTTCACAAGGCTTCTCGCCAAAGATGATAAAGGGGAAGTGGGTTTTAATGCATAGAGTATCCTGCCTCGTCGCCATCCTCTTTATAAGCTGGTAAGCCAGGAAGCTAGCAAGTGGCCAAACTAAATGTAATTTCTTTAAAAGAAAGAAAAAAGCCCTGTTAGTATCAGCTGTCTGAAGCTTTGTTCTCATTGGGATGATAAAAGTGTGTGTGTGTGTGTGTGTGTGTGTGTGTGTGTGTGTGTGTGAGACACTTTTTCCTAGTGAATTTGACAATTTAACCGCTTCACAATTTAAAACATGAAAAAATGCTTATTAATTACTTTGGTTGTTTTAAAAATGCTACTGTGACTTCCTATTAGATGTTCAGTTCTACACATTCTTACTGGTTAATATTATTGATTGAAATATTGCCAGACAAAGATGTCTAAACTCATGACGTCTGTGGTGCTGTAAAATTTGTACTACAGTGTGGACAGTTTTGAAATGATAACCATTTTTGATGCTCTGGATCTCAAGGTGAGTAGTGCATTTTGCATAGAGAGGATATTATTGAACTGTTAGTGAGGGTTGTGGGTTGTACTGTTGGAGAAAAGGGGAGAATTAGAATTCAAACAGGTTATCTTGGACATTTGTTTGTAAAAATCTTAGTCAAGATGTGCAGCACAGTCATTGGTTTTTATTCAGTGAAAATTATTTGGTATGAAATTTCTTGGAAGTCTGATTTTCTTGTCAAAATTTTGTAAATAGTTCTATATTTGAATCAGTGGAAGACCTCATTTATATGTAAAGATACTGCCCTTAGTCATGTGGTTGTAGCCTCTGCTTTTTGTCACTAGTAACCTGTATTCAAATGTTCACTTGTTTAGGAATGTTTTGAGATTAATGTGCTCAAAAGTCCTATGTGACTGGTTTTAAACAATTGGGATAAAATTAATTTTTAGTAGCATAAGTTAATGTGCTAAATAGCATACCATTTTGTGTTAGAGATACCAGAATGTTGTTATTCTACTGTCTGTGCAATACATGTTTTAAGCACAAATTTGAGTATACATTTTATCATGGGGATGTCAAAAATATAAGCTCCTCTCTAACAAATATCGTTAGTTTCAGGTGTTGAATGATAGACCAGTTTGACCAAGTACTGTTTCTACGGTTCAGTCTTAAACATTCGCTTTAAGGAAATAGTCTTGAATTTCATATGCTGCTATTTTTTATGATATTTTGCCATATTACAGTACTGTTTTGTTTCAAATTCATACATGTCGCTATTTCTCCTTTTCACTTTCTCAGATGACTTTTTGTTTGAGAGCGAGAGTGGGAGTGGATTTCTTAAATCAGAGTGGGGTCCAGAGGTTACTATCTGTTACACTAGAATTATCATGGCATCGGTTTAAAAATCCAAATGCATAAAGAGTGCACCACTCAACATTTTTATTCATAAGCTATTATTTTGAAACTTATATTTAGATTTTTCTTATTTTTTGCAGCTGCATTTGAAAATGGCAGAATGAAAAGGTTTTAAGTTGTTATTTTCTCTGCAGATGCATCCATTTCGTCGGCTCTTTTAGGAAGCTCTTTTCTCATGGGCACACCTAAGAAGTCATGTGTAGACAGTTGACGATATTTAGGAGCCTAATGCTGTTTTCTTTGGTACAGCTTCCACACTGCATGTTCATTTTAATATTTTGGTATTGGTAATTTGATATATTTCATAGTGGCAAAATATTAGCTCTATTTTGGGACTTTTTATAGAACTACCCTTGCATTTAGTAGCATAGGAAAATGTTCTTGTGATTGTCAGGGTCTTCTAATATTTATCTCAATACTTTTATAATTCTATGAAAATTATTTAATTATTTTAAAACATATACTTTTCTTGTAAATATGTCACATCCGAATTGTCAAAGAATTACTTTGAATACCTTAATATTTGCTGCATTTTTTTCTGTGTATATAACATGTCTTGTCTCAGAATGGGAATATATGTGTGCTTCCCGATGTTTACTTTTATGTCTGGTATCTTTATACGTCAAACTGGTTAAACACTGTAATGCTTCAAAATAAACTCAGAATTAATTCTAACTTATTTCTCGGGACTGATTCAGTTCTTGTGTAAACAATGAAATAAAACGAACACAAATATGTTTGGTTAGTTGACATGAATTTACATGTTTAAGAACAGGCTAATTAGTTGGTAGCCTTGGAAAGGGATAACTTGATAAGAAATTGTGCAAGGAAAGATGAGTGTTTTGGGGAAAATGAGCTTATTTTTGCTTAATTAGAAAACATATTCTCAAAGGCAGTATTAACTGTGTTGGGTTCAAAGCATCATTTGAGTCATCTGGGCTGCACTTGTATCGCTTGGCTATTAGTTAGATGGGTGTGAGGTGACTGAAAATGAGTGCAGAGGATGTGCTGATCCACACGTGGACTGTGGACGCGACTCGTAAAAACACCCCATTAAGTGTTAGAGGCTGCTTCTCGCAACCCCACGGCTAATAACAAATAGTCCACCTCTGCTGGGTATCCAGATGAAACTGGATAAGGATATATTAACTGGTGCAACTTAGTTTCTTTCTCTGAAAAGTATTTTAAATGTTTTTAATTGAAAAAATGAGAAAGTTCTAAAAACTTTGTTACTTTTATGAAGGAAAAAGAGATCCCTTTCTCAGTCGTCTTTTTACTTCTAGTTAAAGCCGTACTTGTGTCTGTATGAACAGTTCTAACAGTGAGGCAGGAAATGTTCATATGAAAAATGGAATGATGTAACAGCTTAGTACCAGATTTGATAACAATCTTTCTTGCTATGGGGGGTTTGACATTTCACACAGGACATGGCTGTAAACTCACTTAGATGGGTTTGTATTTGCCATATGTAAACTTCCCTGTTAAGTGGGTCTAGAATTGTTTGTTTGTATGAGTTGTTTATTTTTTAATGACTTATGAAAATCACTTTTTTTTCAAACCTCATTTAATACATGTATTAATACTGCTGAATTTACAGTATTCAGTGCAATTTACTGTTGCATTTACAATTTTGATCCATAAGGTCCTCATGTGTTATTTTTGTGACAGTGACTAGGTCTGTGATTTGATATATTCATGAAGTAATAGCGCCACCTTCTGGTTATATCATTGTTAAATTTGAAGTAATTTGAAATCTGACTTTATTTCACTTAGAAAATTAAAGAAAACATCTAATTGCCTAGGATGNGCTTCACAATTTAAAACATGAAAAAATGCTTATTAATTACTTTGGTTGTTTTAAAAATGCTACTGTGACTTCCTATTAGATGTTCAGTTCTACACATTCTTACTGGTTAATATTATTGATTGAAATATTGCCAGACAAAGATGTCTAAACTCATGACGTCTGTGGTGCTGTAAAATTTGTACTACAGTGTGGACAGTTTTGAAATGATAACCATTTTTGATGCTCTGGATCTCAAGGTGAGTAGTGCATTTTGCATAGAGAGGATATTATTGAACTGTTAGTGAGGGTTGTGGGTTGTACTGTTGGAGAAAAGGGGAGAATTAGAATTCAAACAGGTTATCTTGGACATTTGTTTGTAAAAATCTTAGTCAAGATGTGCAGCACAGTCATTGGTTTTTATTCAGTGAAAATTATTTGGTATGAAATTTCTTGGAAGTCTGATTTTCTTGTCAAAATTTTGTAAATAGTTCTATATTTGAATCAGTGGAAGACCTCATTTATATGTAAAGATACTGCCCTTAGTCATGTGGTTGTAGCCTCTGCTTTTTGTCACTAGTAACCTGTATTCAAATGTTCACTTGTTTAGGAATGTTTTGAGATTAATGTGCTCAAAAGTCCTATGTGACTGGTTTTAAACAATTGGGATAAAATTAATTTTTAGTAGCATAAGTTAATGTGCTAAATAGCATACCATTTTGTGT
Organism: Neotragus moschatus; assembly: GCA_006410615.1. Lineage (NCBI taxonomy): Eukaryota > Metazoa > Chordata > Mammalia > Artiodactyla > Bovidae > Neotragus > Neotragus moschatus. The sequence goes on along the minus strand of SJYA01002945.1, from coordinate 492,753 downwards.
TAGAGATACCAGAATGTTGTTATTCTACTGTCTGTGCAATACATGTTTTAAGCACAAATTTGAGTATACATTTTATCATGGGGATGTCAAAAATATAAGCTCCTCTCTAACAAATATCGTTAGTTTCAGGTGTTGAATGATAGACCAGTTTGACCAAGTACTGTTTCTACGGTTCAGTCTTAAACATTCGCTTTAAGGAAATAGTCTTGAATTTCATATGCTGCTATTTTTTATGATATTTTGCCATATTACAGTACTGTTTTGTTTCAAATTCATACATGTCGCTATTTCTCCTTTTCACTTTCTCAGATGACTTTTTGTTTGAGAGCGAGAGTGGGAGTGGATTTCTTAAATCAGAGTGGGGTCCAGAGGTTACTATCTGTTACACTAGAATTATCATGGCATCGGTTTAAAAATCCAAATGCATAAAGAGTGCACCACTCAACATTTTTATTCATAAGCTATTATTTTGAAACTTATATTTAGATTTTTCTTATTTTTTGCAGCTGCATTTGAAAATGGCAGAATGAAAAGGTTTTAAGTTGTTATTTTCTCTGCAGATGCATCCATTTCGTCGGCTCTTTTAGGAAGCTCTTTTCTCATGGGCACACCTAAGAAGTCATGTGTAGACAGTTGACGATATTTAGGAGCCTAATGCTGTTTTCTTTGGTACAGCTTCCACACTGCATGTTCATTTTAATATTTTGGTATTGGTAATTTGATATATTTCATAGTGGCAAAATATTAGCTCTATTTTGGGACTTTTTATAGAACTACCCTTGCATTTAGTAGCATAGGAAAATGTTCTTGTGATTGTCAGGGTCTTCTAATATTTATCTCAATACTTTTATAATTCTATGAAAATTATTTAATTATTTTAAAACATATACTTTTCTTGTAAATATGTCACATCCGAATTGTCAAAGAATTACTTTGAATACCTTAATATTTGCTGCATTTTTTTCTGTGTATATAACATGTCTTGTCTCAGAATGGGAATATATGTGTGCTTCCCGATGTTTACTTTTATGTCTGGTATCTTTATACGTCAAACTGGTTAAACACTGTAATGCTTCAAAATAAACTCAGAATTAATTCTAACTTATTTCTCGGGACTGATTCAGTTCTTGTGTAAACAATGAAATAAAACGAACACAAATATGTTTGGTTAGTTGACATGAATTTACATGTTTAAGAACAGGCTAATTAGTTGGTAGCCTTGGAAAGGGATAACTTGATAAGAAATTGTGCAAGGAAAGATGAGTGTTTTGGGGAAAATGAGCTTATTTTTGCTTAATTAGAAAACATATTCTCAAAGGCAGTATTAACTGTGTTGGGTTCAAAGCATCATTTGAGTCATCTGGGCTGCACTTGTATCGCTTGGCTATTAGTTAGATGGGTGTGAGGTGACTGAAAATGAGTGCAGAGGATGTGCTGATCCACACGTGGACTGTGGACGCGACTCGTAAAAACACCCCATTAAGTGTTAGAGGCTGCTTCTCGCAACCCCACGGCTAATAACAAATAGTCCACCTCTGCTGGGTATCCAGATGAAACTGGATAAGGATATATTAACTGGTGCAACTTAGTTTCTTTCTCTGAAAAGTATTTTAAATGTTTTTAATTGAAAAAATGAGAAAGTTCTAAAAACTTTGTTACTTTTATGAAGGAAAAAGAGATCCCTTTCTCAGTCGTCTTTTTACTTCTAGTTAAAGCCGTACTTGTGTCTGTATGAACAGTTCTAACAGTGAGGCAGGAAATGTTCATATGAAAAATGGAATGATGTAACAGCTTAGTACCAGATTTGATAACAATCTTTCTTGCTATGGGGGGTTTGACATTTCACACAGGACATGGCTGTAAACTCACTTAGATGGGTTTGTATTTGCCATATGTAAACTTCCCTGTTAAGTGGGTCTAGAATTGTTTGTTTGTATGAGTTGTTTATTTTTTAATGACTTATGAAAATCACTTTTTTTTCAAACCTCATTTAATACATGTATTAATACTGCTGAATTTACAGTATTCAGTGCAATTTACTGTTGCATTTACAATTTTGATCCATAAGGTCCTCATGTGTTATTTTTGTGACAGTGACTAGGTCTGTGATTTGATATATTCATGAAGTAATAGCGCCACCTTCTGGTTATATCATTGTTAAATTTGAAGTAATTTGAAATCTGACTTTATTTCACTTAGAAAATTAAAGAAAACATCTAATTGCCTAGGATGACTTAGAAATTAATATAAAATTTAATGCAACATTTATGAGTGACTTTTAAAAACTTTTTATTTGGAAATAATCATAGATTCCCATGAGGTTGTAAGTAATAATCCAGGGCTCTTGTATACCCTTCACTCAGTTCTACCCATAAAACAGAACAATGCCATCACCACAAGGATCTCTTATTGTTGCCCTTTTATAATCACATTTACCTCCCATTTTACAGGAGGAAAATAAAAGTCATTTGCTTAAATTCACATTAGGTTTAAAATCTAGTCTTTTTTATTCCAAGATCTGGGCTCTTAACCATTATAGTGTTGCTGCCACAGTAGAAGTCTTGAAAATTGCTCTGTTTATATTGTACTATCTCCAAGGAGTTGAACTTTTCTTCAACTTATTTTCAGTGTTTTTCAGAACCGTAATATTTCAAATGATAGATTTCTTTATACATGCATTTGCATCTAATATTTGAGAATCAATAGTAGATAAATATCCTGATCATAACCTCCCTGAAAGATTTTAAGCCCTGACATTGCCATTATATAAATTAATAAGGTTACCAAAATAAGGATTTTAAAATAGCTTTAGGATGTTGAATTCTTGAATTGGAAAGAGTTGTGGAAACTGGTTATAGTCACTGGGTGTAAGGTAAGAATGAGGTGTTTTTCCATGTGGAGAAACTTTTGAACTTCTGATAAAGTCAGGTCAAATTGGTGTCTTCAGTGTACAATATGAAGTGCACAGGAAACCTAAGAAGATGATGGGGACTTGGAAAGGTCCCAGGAGAGAAAAAGTTCTTGATAAGTAAAACCTATGGGACCAGACAGTAAATTTGGAAATGCTGATCTGAAATTTGAAGTATCCAAGTTGATGCATAAAATTTAAATTGTTCTTTTGAAGTTTCTTTGGTTGCCTCTTTCTCCCTTCCCCTTTACCCTGTCATACTGGTTTTCTTCAGCTGTGGTCAGCATTGGGTGGGGGAGCCAGGAGAATGGCTGAGTGGGTGGGAGTGTGGGGCACTTTCCATGGGCTTCCCACATGGTACAGTGGCAAAGAATCCACCTACCAGTGCAGAAGATGCAAGAGACCTGGGTTCCATCCCTGGGTCGGGAAGATCCCCTGAAATAGGAAATGGCAACCCACTCCAGTGTTCTTGCCTGGAGAGTCCCATGGACAGAGGAGCCTGGCGTACTACAGTCCATGGGGTCGCAGAGAGCTGGACGTGACTGAGCGCACATACACATTCCATGATTTAGGAACTTAAGCACCTCAGGCTCACTTTTGCCTGTCTTCGGTAACTTCACGACTTGAACTTACTCTGTTCCCTGTGGATCCTTGTTATTATTTCCAAGTAGAGACCTTTGGTCCCAATGACATCTTTTCCTTTGTGACTTTTATATACACCATGCTGCTTGTCTTGGCTCACGTTAGCTCTGTCCTTGTTTCTCACTCTCCTTTTTCCTGTCTGTATTGCAAAGGTGGAAGATTTCCTAATGGATTAGAAATGGCGAGTGAAAGGAAGTGATGTATTAGAGGTAAAGGCAAGTCCTGTGGCTTGAACAACTGGAGAAGCATGTAGTCCATGATCTGAGGTAGCAAAGATTGCAGATAGAATAGGTTTGGACGCAGAGGTTGTAGCCGAAGGATTGAGTGTGATGGTTTGAGATGACTATTAGATAGCAAGGAGAAACATCGGGAAGGCTGTTGGATATACAAATTTGGAATGGAGGGAAATCTTCATTGGAGATAAAAACTGGGGAGCCTTCAATATACTAGGTGGTGTTTGAAGCCACGAGACTGGACTAGAGAGATGAAGAAAGAAGGGGACCAAAGAATGGATGGGGCATTCCAATGCTAAGAGCTCAGAAGAGGAACCATTGTGGAAAGTGAAAAGGTGTGAATACTGGTCTATTGAAAGCCAAGAGATGTAAATGAGTCAAGGGGAAGGGGTCAGATGTGTCAGTGATGCTCACAGGTCTAGTAAGAGTTGGTGAACTTTCCCCATAAACATTCTAGACTCTTTTGTGGGGGTGCATCCTGACAACCTCATGTCCTCCATGAAAACTGATGCACTTAGAACCAGTCTTTTCTAGAATTCATTTTAATAAATAATAAATAATATTCCTAGAAAATTAGACAAGTTTTCAAATGTATTTGCATGAGCTGAGCAAAATACACAGGACAAGAACTCACTTTGTCTTCAAAATAAATGAACTAACACGAATACTTCATTTATATGACAATTTGTGATTATTTGGCACCAAGACACATAATTACAGACACGAACAAGGACCCTAAAATAAAGTGGTATTCAGGTATGAGAATTCAGGTATTCAGGTAAGAGAGTTCCAAAAAACATCTGCTTTATTGACTACGCCAAAGCCTTTGACTGTGTGGATCACAGCAAACTGGAAATTCTTCAAGAGACAGGAATACCAGACCACCTTACCTGCTTCCTGAGAAATCTGTGTGCAGGTCAAGAAGCAACAGTTAGAACTGGACATGAAACAACAGACTGGTTCCAAATTGGGAAAGGAATACGTCAAGACTGTATATTGTCACCCTGCTTATTTAACTTATATGCAGAGTACATCATGTGAAATACTGGGCTGGATGAAGCACAAGCTGGAATCAAAATCACTGGGAGAAATATTGATAACATCAGATATGCAGATGACACTACCCTTATGGCAGAAAGTGAAGAGGAACTAAAGAGCCTCTTGATGAAAGTGAAAGAGGAGAGTGAAAAATTTGTCTTAAAATTCAGCATTCAGAAAACTAAGATCATGGCATCTGACTCCATCACTTCATGGCAAATGGGGAAATAATGAAAACAGAGACTTTATTTTTTGGGGTCCAAAATCACTGAAGATCATGACTGCAGCCATGACATTAAGACTCTTGGTCCTTGAAAAAAAAGCTGTGATCAACTTAGCATTTTAAAAAGCAGAGACATTACCGATAAAGGTCTGTCTAGTCAAAGCTATGGTTTTTTCAATAGTCGTGTATGGATGTGAAAGTTGGACTATAAAGAAAGCTGAGTGCTGAAGTATTGATGCTTTTGAACTGTGGTGTTGGAAAAGACTCTTGAGAGTTCCTTGGACTGCAAGATCAAACCAGTCAGTCCTATAGGAAGTCGGTCCTAAATATTCATTGGAAGGACTGATGCTGAAGCTGAAACTCCAATACTCTGGCCACCTGATGTGAAAAACTGACTCACTGGAAAAGACCCTGATGCTGGGAAAGATTGAAGGTGGGAGGAGAAGGGGACAATAGAGGATGAGATTGTTGGATGGCATCACTGACTTGATGGACATGAGTCTGAGCAAGCTCTGGGAGTTGGTGATGGACAGGGAAGCCTGATGTGCTGCAGTCCATGGGGTCGCAAAGAGTTGGACATATATGAGGGACTGAACTGATTCAGGTATGAAGAAGGCATTTAAATCAAATGTCAGTGAAAGTGGAAAGTGAAATGTGAAAGTCTCTCAGTCGTGTCCAACTCTTTGTGACCGCATGGACTATACAGTCCATGGAATTCTCCAGGTCAGAATACTGGAGTGGGTAGCCTTTCCCTTCTTCAGAGGATCTTCCCAACACAGGGATAGAACCCAGGTCTCCCACATTGCAGTCAGATTCTTTACCAGCTGAGCCACAAGGGAAGCCCAAATCAAATACCAGTTCAGTTTAGTTCAATTGCTCAGTCGTGTCCGACTCTTTGGGACGCCATGAATTGCAGCACACCAGGCCTCCCTGTCCATCACCAACTCCTGGAGTTCACCCAAACCCATGTCCACTGAGTCGGTGATGCCATCCAGCCATCTCATCCTCTGTCGTCTCCTTTTCCTCCTGCCCCCAATCCCTCCCAGCATCAGAGTGTTTTCAAATATCAGGGTCTTCTAAAAATTCAAGTGTGACATGTATAATTTCTCATAAGGAACCAGTGATCCCAGGAGAACAAGTCTGGGTTTCCCACTTGAGAAATACTCTCCTTATGGAAAGTGTTTAAACTTCTTAGCTTCAGGCCCTCACATTTCCACCTCCTAATACTGCTCCTTGTGTCTCCTACACAATAGGCCCACTGAATCATTCTTTAGTTCCTGATTTTCCCACCTCCCTGTCATTCTGCCTGAACACCACTTCTAGATGTTTAATTCCACTCATTGTTCAATTTCCACTAAGATGCAACTTTCTCCTTGAGATGTTGAACTTGCTTTCTCATCTTCCCCACAACACAAGCCATGATGACCCGAAAATACCTGATTGCCTCTCCCTTCCCATGCCAATGTTCAATTCAGTTAATTGGAACTGGAATTCAATTTGAGATTTTGTTCTTAAACTCTGGGATGATTGTATAGCTTTTTCTCTCACCACTGTAGTCTTAAAAAAAAAGCCAATGACTTCAAAATTTGGAAGAGATTAGAAAATGGAAACAGATCCCAATCTAGCACTTTGTTGATTAGATTGGCTCCAAAAAGAAGTACATAAGACAGGAGGCAAAATTTAAACAGATCCTGGTATTAATGGCAGTTCTGTAAAAATACTCAAATATGCATGATTTCAGCAGTCACACCCAGCTGTTGGAGGTCAAGGGTCCCTTTCACACTCATCACGTTCAAGTCTACATCGAGTTTCAGGTCACCCGTAATCACCCAATGACTCTTCTGAGCCTGCAGTGAAAGTAAACTCTAATCCTTAAAAGCAATGGCTCTTAAAAGTACGGTCGAACACCATCATCATCAGAGAACTTGACATGCAACTTATCTGTCCCTCCCCAGTGCCTGTAGGTAGGGGACCAACAATTTGTTTTAACACCCCCAGGTCATTCCAATGCCAGTAGTTTGAGATCACTGCTCTAAAGCATCCATTTGTGCGTAATGAATTCTCTCCTAGGCGTCTCCTTAGGAGAGCTGAGAAAACAGTCGACCCACATCACCGTCTGGGTTTGGGGGTTCAGTTAAGGAACCCCACTGAGAAAGGCTACCTGGAACCACCTGCTTTGAGAGATTACACTCAAATAGGAATAGAAATTTTTCTTTGTTTGGTATTTTCTATGCATACCAAGTCGCTTCATTTGTGTCCGACTCTTTGGACACAAATGAAATGTGTCCAAACCTATGGACCGTAGCCCACCAGGCTCCTCTGTCCATGGGATTCTCCAGGCAAGAATACTAGAGAAGAGAGGGTTGCCATTTCCTTCTCCAGGGGATCTTACCTATCCAAGGATCGAACCCGAGTCTCTTATGTCTCCTGCACTGGCAAGTGGGTTCTTTACCACTAGTGCCAACTGGGAAGCCTGATACCTTCTATAGAGACAGAATTTTACCAAGAATCTAAAAAGATGCTTACACCATCTAGTTCAGCCTCCTGGCAATGGAAGAACCAGATGTTGAGTTCTAGAACTCTTTGTTGTTTGATGTCACCTTTTCTGAGCCAGAGAACCTTCTTGACATAGAATATTCAGAAGCTCCTGTCATGGGGATGTGTTACAAGTTGCAAGGGATGCTGAGTGAGATGGGACCAGTATCCTTAACACAAGCACAGGAGTTTGTCCAGTTTTCTCTGTGTGGTTAGTATTTAAAATCTGTTTCTTCCCACTGATTTGAAATAAGGCTTTTATCAGTGTCTTAGCTTGGGCAGCTACAACAGAATACTTTAGACTGGGTAGCTTATAAACAATAGAAATTTATTTCTCACCATTCTGGAGGCTGAGAAGTCCAAGATCAAGCTGTCTCAATGTCTAGTAAGAATCATTTTCCTGGTTCACAGGCAGATGTCTCCTGGCTCTTTTCTCACGTGGTGGAGGGAACTCCCGGGGATCTCCTATAGGGGTGAGAGTGGAGCCCTCATGACTTACCACAATGCAAGGGCCTCACCTCCTAGCACATCTCCTTGAGGGTCAAGTTTTGAGACATGAATTTTGGGGGAACACAGACATTCAGGTTCTAACACTAATCACTCCAGGCCAGAATACTGGAGTGGGTAGCCTTTCCCTTCTCCAGGGGAATCTTCCCGACTCAGGGATTGAGCCCAGGTCTCAAGCATTGCAGGTGGATTCTTCACCAGCTGAGTCACAAGGGAAGCCCAAGAATACTGGAGTGGGTAGCCTATCCCTTCTCAAGCGGATCTTCCCAACCCAAGAATTGAACCAGGGTCTCCTGCATCACAGGCAAATTCTTTACCAACTGAGTTACAGGGAAGTCCTGCTATGATAGTCCCTCATAGTGGAGTACATTTCTGAACTTCTTGTAACCTGAATATGGGTATTTCTCTGCCAGAATCATATGAGCAATTACAATTAATACTATATTTTAATAGCACATAAATATTTTTCTATTCAAATTTTGAACTTTTGGATCTTTATTTTGGAGTTCAAAAATATCCTACCTTTTTTTTAAAAAAAAAAAAAATTGGAATTACATCGAGTTTATAGTATTGTGAGGTGCTGAGAAGAGACACTACCTGTGTTTGGTGACTCTGGGCAGGTGAGTCTTTCCCGCCCCCAGGGATCTTCCTGGTAGCTCTTTGCATTTGGGTGGAAGGAGGTTGCAGATAGGAAGCCCTGGGCACCATGAGAGAGGAAGGCTGGGTGTGGGCTCTGAACAAAGAGAAGGCTGTGAGTAACATCTGCCTTTGGAGATAGGATGATAAGAGNGACTCTGGGCAGGTGAGTCTTTCCCGCCCCCAGGGATCTTCCTGGTAGCTCTTTGCATTTGGGTGGAAGGAGGTTGCAGATAGGAAGCCCTGGGCACCATGAGAGAGGAAGGCTGGGTGTGGGCTCTGAACAAAGAGAAGGCTGTGAGTAACATCTGCCTTTGGAGATAGGATGATAAGAGATGGTTCTGCTTTAGGGCCAGACGGCAGAGCAGGTACATACAAGGGCCTTCTCCCCAGTTCTGCAGAACCTGGTGTGGACCCGGCCCAGAGGGCTGATGTCTGTCTGCCAGGCCATGAATCACTCCAGTCGGTGAGGTGCTGGGGTGGGCTTTGGAGAGTCAATTATTGAGTTTGGGGGAATTGTGCAAGCTGCCTGTTGTCAAACAGCTATAGTTGAAAATCAGACTTATAAACTTAGAATTACATAAATTTCATTAGGAACAAAGGTAACAAAAACTCAAGCTCATCACTTTCTAGTTTTACCACACTTTGCTTTCGCCCATGCTCTAGGGGTTATTTACAACTCCTGGACCTGAGGGGATGCTGTGCCCTCTCTCACCCCAGTTCCACCTTCAGTGACGTCATGTTGGCAGCTTGGCGGGAGCATTTACACCATGGAAATTGGCAAATGCTACAAATTAGGCCTTGACTTATTCTTTTATTGATTGTCTACGTGAGAGGTTGGCAACTTTTTCTGTAATAGACTAGATAGTAAATGGTTAGGCTCTCCATACAATTCCTGCCTCTTTATTTTTATTTTTCAAATTTAGGTCTATGATCCACTTTGGATTAATTACATTTTATGTCTGTATGGGGCCAATGTTCATTTCCCCCCTATATTAATAGCCAATTAATCTAGCACCATTTATTGAAAATAACATATTTCATTGCAGTTATGCCTTTGTGAAATGAGGTGATTTCTACATGAATCTGATTTGGGCTCCTTTCTGGTCCACTGATCTACATTTTCGTTTGTATGTCAATACGCAGCAGTCCTGATTATTGTCAAATTATGCTGTGATATCCAAACACCATCTTTAAAGGTATCCTGGGAGTTGCCACCTCTATAGATTTTGCAAGGGCAATTCCTTGCATCGGGACATAGAGCACTGGCCCTTAGGAATGGGGACAGTGAAACATGGAAAATAGAACTGGAGGGATAGACCAAGTCCAGATACCAAAGGCTCCTCTGATGGCTCAGATGGTAAAGTATCTGCTTGCAACACAGGAGACTCAAGAGATGTGAGTTCAATCCCTGCCTGAGTCAGGAAGTTTCCCTGAAGAGGGGAATAGCTACCCACTCCAGTATTCTTGCCTGGGAAATCCTATGGACAGAGGAGCCTGGCAACTACAGTCCATGGGGTTGCAGAGTCGGACACGACTGGGCAACACTGACTTTCTTTCAGATATCAAAATAACTGGTATTTCAGATACTTCAGATATCTGAAAGATGTTAAGCTTTTTTGTCTTTTAAAGATGTATAAAGACTTCCTTGGTGGTCCAGTGGTTCAGACTTCATCTTCCAGAGCAGCAGGAGTGGGTTTGATCCCTTGTGGGGAAGCTGAGATCCCACGTGCCTCTTGGCCCCAAAACCAAAACAAAAAACAGGAGCAATATTGTAACAAATTCAATAAAGACTTTAAAACCGATCCACATCAAAACAAATCTTGAAAGAAAAAAGATGTAGAGATGTTCTGGTAGATTAAAAAACTTTTAAAGGCACCCTCGTATTAAAAATGTCAGAAAATTTAGTTTTGGAAAACCCTGCAAGATTTTTGTATTCATTCGGTGGTAAGCACTTGACACTTTTTACTCTGTGTCCAGTCATGGATGGAAAGCAGTCATGGATGGGGCAGATGCTGAGCTCAGAGGAGCGACAAGGTATCTGAAATGCCTAAGGGACTAGGAGTGACCCCAGGAAGGAGCACAGCCCACAGCTGGGAGGCCCAAGGAGAAGGACCTTTGACTATAAGGAGAGCACGACTGGGCTGGTTGCCCCCCTACAGAGCTTTGGCTTTCTTGACGTTTCCTTCCTTCGTTTGACTCCTTTCTCCCCTCGTATTAATGGTTAGTACAGAAAATAAAAAGAAGCAGAAACTGCCTTCCATCACTCGTCACGCCTCCACTCAGAATGGACCACTTAACACTCAGACTTTGTTCCTTCCAGGTTTGAGAGTGATGATCTTTTTTTTAAAAAAAAAAAAAATCTGGGGCAAACAGCACGCACAGTTTTATATCCTGCATTTCTTGTTCGGGGTATAAGCAACCCCCTGGGGTCTTTCTTCTGCTTCCTTTTGAGTCTCAAGCTAGGGAAATTGGGCTGGTAGTGGGAGGATTTCCTGAAATCCCTTTGAATGATCCAAGGAGTCTCGCACTCAGTCTTCCTCCAGTTGAGAGTTCTGTTTTTTTTTCTCCCTCCCCTCCTATGAAGCTGCAGGTCAGGAAGGCAGACGGGAGACTCAGCTTGTGGGTCTGATTTCTAAAAGTGGTGGTTATTTTTTTTTTTTTAAGGAATAGAGAATCAATTTAATAACAGGATGCCAGGCAATGGCTAGGCTTGAGCGCCCAGAAACTGTCCCTAAGAAGTGGAGTCCAGGAGGAGAGAGAGACGGAAGTCTCCGCAGGGTGAGGTGACTACAGAAGGATGGAGTGGAGGAGGGGCTGTGGCCGTGGGCCCAGTGGAAAAGTACCTCGTTCGTGAGTCATCACGGATAACATGTGGCTGGTGCCCTGCCATCGGCATCCAGAAGTGCGGCAGTGACAGCTGGAGGTCACATCAAAGACAGAACCACGCAGAAGGGAAGAAAGTAAAGGAAAATCAAGATGAAAATGTACCACTTCAGGGTAATACCTGGCTTCAGCTTCGAGCCAGCATCTCCAAGTCAGCCAGCATGAGCCCAGTGTCTGCTATGTGGCTGGCGCTGTCTGGCTCAATGGGCAGGCCAGGCGGCCGATCCAGGAAGCTTCCAGTCTTGAAGTAGGGTGGGGGAATGGCATGGGACGACCCACTGAACACAGTTTGGCTGATTAAAGAAGGGCTGTGGCTTAGACAAATGGAATTCCCGGTGCCACCAAATTTTGGATCTCTAGGGATATTGCCCTGATTATAGAATAACTGGATGGTTTAAACATGTGTTCACATAGCGTCAATATATAGGAATGGCCTGCGGTTGTCAGCTGGGCTGCTCGTTAGAGTTCTTGGAAGACCCTGAAGACTAGACACCAGGGATTTTCAACCACGTCCCAGAGGGTTTGTTTGTTTTTTTAAAACAGTTTTATTCAGATATAATTCAAATAGCATCCCATTCTCCTTAGAAGAGTGTGCAATTCAGCGAGTTTTAGTATCTTCATTGACACGTGCAACCATCACCACAGTCAAATTTTGTAATATTTTCAAAATGAAACCTTGTATGCTTTGGCTATTACCTCTCTGTCTCCTTGCCCTCCTCACAGCTAGGAATCTACCTTCTGTCTCTGTAGATTTCCCTGCTCTAGGCTTTTCATGTGAATGGAAGCATATAATACAGTCTTTTATGACTGACTTCTTTCATTTGGGGCAACGTATCCAGTAATCCCAGGGAAGGTCTTGTGAATCTTTCACACGGATAATCTATGTTATAGCATGTAACGTGGACTGCTCATCTGTCCTTCTCTGTCTCCTGGAGTTTGCTCAAATTCATGTCCATTGAGTTGGTGATGTTATAATTCAACCATCTCATCCTCTGTTGTCCCCTTCTCCTCCCCCCTTCAGTCTTTCCCAGCATCAGGGTCTTTTCAAATGAGTTGGCTCTTCACAACAGGTGGCCAAAGTATTGGAGCTTCAGCTTCAGCATCAGTCCTTCCAATGAATATTTAGGACTGATTTCCTTTAGGATTGACAGGTTTGCTCTCCTTGCTATCCAAGGGACTGTCAAAAAAGTCTTCTCTAGCACCACAATTCGAAAGCAACAATTCTTTGGTGCTCAGCCTTCTTTATGGTCCAACTGTCATATCTATGAAACTAGAAAAACTAGAAAAATCATAGTTTTGACTATATGGATTTTTGTTGGCAAAGTGCTGTCTCTAACTCCATTTAATTATTTGCACAACAGATGGATTCTTTTTCAAAGTGACTGTACCAATTTCCATTCCCACTAGTAATATATGAGGGGCCCCATCTCCCCGCATCTTTGCCGTCTTTTGTTATCATCTGACTTTTCAATTCTAGCCACCCTAGTGACTGTGAAGTGGCATCTCATTGTGGCATTGATTTGTTGATGACTAACAACATTGAGAATCTTTTCATGTGCTTACTGGTGCTTTTTTCCCTTAACTTTTTAAATTTTGAAATAATAGTAGGTTTAGCGAAAAACTGTAAAAATAGTACAAAACTCTCATTTACCCTTAGCCTAGATTCCCCAAATGTTAACCACACATGCTTGATCATTCACCATCTCTGAATCATTTAAGATTTGCAGACATGAAGGCTCTTTACCTCTAAATATTCCAGTGTGTATTTTCTTAAAACAAAAACCAGCTTTCTCTTATGCAACCACAGTAAAATGATCAAAGTCCCTTCGCTGTTCACCTGAAACTATCACAACACTGTTAGTCATCTATACCCCAATGCAAAATGTTTTTGGNAGACATGAAGGCTCTTTACCTCTAAATATTCCAGTGTGTATTTTCTTAAAACAAAAACCAGCTTTCTCTTATGCAACCACAGTAAAATGATCAAAGTCCCTTCGCTGTTCACCTGAAACTATCACAACACTGTTAGTCATCTATACCCCAATGCAAAATGTTTTTGGTGTTAAAAAAACATACAAAAAAAAAATCAGAAAATTAACATTGACTTAATGCTATCAGTAACTGAATGTATCCAAGTTTTGCCAAATTTCTAGGAACCAGCATCTTAAAAAAGCTCTACAGATGATTCTATTGGATAACAGAATCTCTGTCGCCTCCTCTCATCAATGAGGACCATTAATTCCAGGGAGGACAATGCCCTCCCCAAGGTCACCATTGATTTAGAGCAGAGTTTTCAGAATGTCCCATCCCCCAGGGCACCTTTATGTGACCTAGGGAAAGACATCTCTCTGCTACAGCTAAATAAATAAATTTGAGCAGTGGCCATTTCTGCTCTGTTCTTTCCAACTTCGATTTAGCCTCATCACATCAGAAACATTGGTGGGGGGTGGGAGGAGCTCAGCCATCTGAGTTTTCACCAGCCATCCAGGTACCTCTAAACCATGCTCAGGTTTGAGACCCCCTGGCCTAGTAGCTGTGGCCACAGGGAAGTCCAGGAAAGACCAGCCCTTTTCTGTTTCTAGTTATTTAAAGTATACGTTCTCTACAGCTGGCGAATCAAGAATCATGACAAATTATTTCTAGTGCCCCTCACTTCAGTTCAGTTGCTCAGTTGTGCGGGACTCTTTGCAACCCCCTGGAATGCAGCACATCAGGCCTCCCTGCCCATCACCAACTGCCAACTCAAACTCACGTCCATCGAGTCGGGGATGCCATCCAACCATCTCATCCTCTGTCACCTTCTTCTCTTCCTGCCTTCAATCTTTCCTAGCATCAGGGTCTTTTCCAATGAGTCAGTTCTTTGCATCAGGTGGCCAAAGTATTGGAGCTTCAGCTTCAGCATCCATCCTTCCAGTGAACACTCAGGACTGATCTCCTTTAGGATGGACTGGTTGGATCTCCCTGCAGTCCAAGGGACTCTCAAGAGTCTTCTCCAACACCACAGTTCAAAAGCATCAATTCTTCAACACTCAGCTTTCTTTATAGTCCAACTCTCACATCCATACATGACTACTGGAAAAACCATAGTTTTGACTAGATGGACCTTTGTTGGCAAAGTAATGTCTCGGCTTTTTAATATGCTGTCTAGGTTGGTCATAATTTTTCTTCCAGGGAGCAAACGTCTTTTGATTTCATGGCTGTAGTCACCATCTGCAGTGATTTTGGGGCCCCCAAAATTAAAGTCTCTCATAGTTTCCATTGTTTCCCCATCTATTTCCCATGAAGTGATGGGGCCAGATGTTATGATCTTAGTTTTTTGAACTAAGGAGCTCAGATCATGAACTCCTTATTGCCAAATTCAGACTTAAATTGAAGAAATTAGAGACAACCACTAGACCACTTAGGTATGACCAGTGTGCCTACGATGTGCCAGACAAAGGAAACGGGAAGATGGGTTGGGTGGGAAAACGTGACTCGGTGAGTGGAATTCCCAAGCCTGTAGAAGGCCATCTCGGGAACCACTCAAGCTGGTGCAGGGCTTGGGGTTACACTGATGGAAGGCAAGACCTCAGCTGCCTGCAATTTCTGGTCCAGATTAATTAGACTCGACATAGGAAAGTGGCATGATTCTTTCATGTTCTCACAGCTTTAGATATCTCATGGTTCCTATTAGTGTAAGAATTAAAAACAAAAAAATTTGACAGTTATATGTAACAATTTAAATTTGTGAAGAAAGAATCTAGGTCTTCTAGATCAAGTTAATTTAAACTTTGGCTTCCAAGCACATTAGAGATTCTACTGATAAGTAGACTTAGTGAATGCTTTTTAGTGCTTATAGAACTTTGCCCACTTTATGGGTACTTGTGGTTCAGATGGTAAAGAATTTACCTGCAATGCAGCAGAATTGGGTTCGATCCCTGTTTTGGGAAGATCCCCTGGAGGAGGGCGTGGCAACTCACTCCAGTATTCTTTTTTTTTTTTTTTTAAGTTAATTTGTTTATTTTAATTGGAGGCTAATTACCTTACAATATTGTAGTGGTTTTTACTATATATTGACATGAATCAGCCATGGGTGTACATGTGTTCTCCATCCTGAACCCCCCTCCCACCTCCTTCCCCATCCCATCTCTCAGGGTCATCCCAGTGCGCCAGCCCTGAGCACCCTGGCTCATGCATTGAACCTGGACTGCTGATGTGGTAATATACATGTTTCAATGCTATTCTCTCAAGTCATCCCACCCTCGCCTTCTCCCACAGAGTCAAACGTCTGTTCTTTACAGCTGTGTCTCTTTTGCTGTCTCGAATATAGGGTCATCCTTACCATCTTTTTAAATTCCATGTATATGTGCTAATATACTGTATTGGTGTTTTTCTTTTTGGCTTACTTCACTCTGTATAATAGGCTCCAGTTTCATCCACCTCATTAGAACTGATTCAAATGTATTCTTTTTAATGGTTGAATAATACTCCATTGTGTATATGTACCATAGCTTTCTTATCCATTTATCTGCCAATGGACATCTAGGTTGTTCCATGTCCTGGCTATTATAAACCGTGCTGCGATGAACATTGGGGTACACTTTCAATTGGTGTCTCTTTCAATTCTGGTTTCCTTGGTGGGTATGCCCAGCAGAGGGATTGCTGGGTCATAAGGCAGTTCTATTTCCAGCTTTTTAAGGAATCTCCACACTGTTTTCCATAGTGGCTGTACTAGTTTGCATTCCCACAAACAGTGTAAGAGGGTTCCTTTTTCTCCGCACCCTCTCCAGCATTTATTGTTTGTAGACTTTTTGATAGCAGCCATTTTGACTGGGGCAAGATGGTATCTCACTGTGGTTTTGATTTGCATTTCTCTGATAATGAGTGATGTTGAGCATCTTTTCATGTGTTTGTTAGCCATCTGTATGTCTTCTTAGGAGAAATATATGTTTAATTCTTTGGCTCATTTTTTTGATTGGGTCGTTTATTTTTCTGGAATTGAGCTGAAGGTGCTGCTTGTATATTTTTGAGATGAGTTGTTTGTCTGTTGCTTTGTTTGCTATTATTTTCTCCCATTGTAAAGGCTGTCTTTTCACCTTGCTTATAGTTTCCTTCGTTGTGCAAAAGATTTTAAGTTTAATTAGGTCCCATTTGTTTATTTTTGCTTTTATTTCCATTACTCTGGTAAGTGTGTCATAGAGGATCCTGTGGTGATTTATGTCAGAGAGTGTTTTGCCTATGTTTTCCTCTAGGAATTTTATAGTTTCTGTATTCTTGCCTGGAGAATTCCACAAACAGAGGAGCCTGGTGGACTGTAGTCCGAAGCATGGTAAATAGTCAGACACGACTGAGTGACTAACACTTTCTTTTCTAGTGCCTACGTGGTGAGATAACAAAGGTTGAAGCCCTCTCCCTTAAAAAAAGTCTTTATTTCCTTCAGTCAAAGTCGAACAATCTTGCCTAAAAGATAGCATGTTCTACATGTAACCTTGATCCCATGTAGGTGAAGGGGATCATGTGTGGTTCACAAGTGGATGAAGGTGGTCAAAAAATACAAACTTCCAACTATAAGATAAGTAAGTCCTGGGGCTGTAATGTACATACAGCATGGTGTCTGCAGTTAATAATATTGTATTACATATTTGAAAGTTGTTTAAAAAATAAGTCTTTCAAGCTCTCATCCCAGAAAAAATTTTTTGTGACTGTCCATCTGATGATGGACAGATGTTAACTCGACTCATTGTGGCCATCATTTCATAATATACACAAATACTGAATCATTATATTGTACACTTGAGACTAACATGATGTTATATGTCAATAATATGTCAATAAAAATGCATGCACTGAAAGTAATACCCATTTACAGTAGTATGTACAAGTAAACAGATACACAATGAACCATCAGAATGACTGATGGTGGAATGAAGCTGGAGAAATAGATAATGTGAATAAATGAAAATGAATACATAAAACAAGACAGGGGCCTAGGATGGAAAAATATTAAAAGTATGATTTATTCAATCCTTGGCACCTGAAGTCCAAAATAAATACATCCATAAAAATATGAAATACTCTTAAAAATACTATACATCCTGAAAAGCCTCCTAAATGTTAAAAAAATATTTTCTTAAAAAATAAGAAAATCCCTTTTCGGAAGGTGGATTTCTTTTTTTCCAGTAAGAGTTTTTTCCAGCTGATTTCTGAATGATATTTTCCAGGGCTCATTTTGTGACTAACCCAAGGGGGCAACAGGATGCTACCTTCTGTACCTAAAGATGACGTCATCAACCCACCACCAGGGGGGTTACATTTGGTTTGTTTTCTGTGACGAGGTGCTGGTTTGTGTTGACTCATACGAACTTCTTAGCAAGCATATGTACTTTCACAGTCTCGCCCCCAGCTCCCTTCCCATTCTTATTTGCTACCTGTCTAGACAAATGGGCTCCTTCCTCATGGCTCTCTCAACAGCCTCATCATAGTTCCATATCTTAGGACACGCGTCCTGTGCCTCCTTCAAATGTCACTTCCTCCATGAAGCTCTTTCCAGCCTGGCCAGGAAGGGTTAATCACAGACAGTGGGGAGGGAGACAGAATAATCTGGGGACAGTTCTCACCTCTAACACTTAAGTGAAGTGAAAGTCGCTCAGTCGTGCCTGACTCTTTGCAACCCCACGGACTATACAGTCCATGGAATTCTCCAGACCAGAATACTGGAGTGGGTGGCCTTTCCCTTCTCCAGGGAATCTTCCCAACCCAGGGATTGAACCCAGGTCTCTTGCATTGCAGGCATATTCTTTACCAGCTTCCCACCAGGGAAGCCCTCTAACAGTTATGACCTCAATAATTTACTGGATTTTTCCAAGTCTCAAGTTTCCTTGTTAAAAAGCAAGGTTGTGATAATAATACCTGTGTTACAAAGTTGTTGTAAGATTTGGATCTTTAAACTATTGCGAATGTGCTGATGCTCAAAAAAATGCTTGTTCTCTTTTTCCCCTCAGGGGGGAAAAAAGGCAAACAATCTTGCCTAAAAGGCAACAACATGTTTCACATGTGACCTTGGTCAGCTTTTCTTGCTGCTCCTGAATAACAGCAAGTCGACAAGCCGTCCTTCATTACCCGTTGCTGGATGCCTGTGCATCTATTGAACTTGTGTCTGTCCAACATGTGAAACGAAGAGTGGAAAAAGTTGGTCATGTGCCATGCGCTTTTACTTTTTGAAGCAAATACATTGGAAAGAGCCAATTAGGGCATCTATGGGCTGTTGATCTCCTGTAACTGACTTAGAGGATGGGTTAGCCTAAATTAATGGAAATTCTGAATTACAAATCTTGAAGGCTTGAAGGAAAACAGAGCAGCAACCAGGTCTGGGGTTGTTTTCTAGACGATCCTTCTTGAATAAATAGTCATGAATGTTTTGTGATTTGATTTTAGAAATCCTAAATTTCCCTTATGGCTCAGTTGGTAAAGAATCCGCCTGCAATACAGGAGACCTGGGTTTAGTCCCTGGGTTGGGAAGATCCCCTGGAGAAGGGAAAGGCTACCCACTCCAGTATTCTGTCCTGGAGAATTCCATGGACTGTATAGTCCATGGGGTCGCAAAGAGTCGGACACAACTGAGCGACTTTCACTTCACTTCAATATTTTGAAAGCGTTTGAGAAGTTTTCCAGAATACTTGAAATATCCACACCATTTGCACTATTTCTGAAGACAGAGTTCGCACTGAAGAGGTCCTTGCTGAAGTGAATGAACTATTAGAAGGCTGATGGAATCTCTTTTCATCCTATCAGGTTGTGATAACTGCATCCTCAATATAACTTGAGTACTCCCTCACCTAAAATCTAATAATGTATCTGTATTTTAACATATGTGTTGCCGAATCCACTTTTTAAACTCAGTCTACCATCTATACTGCAGCAGGGTGATTTTGCCAAAATACACTTTGTTAAAAGCCTCGCGGAACTTCTCATCAGCATCAGTGTCAGACCAAATTCCTTTGGAGGACAGCCAGAGCCCTTCAAAGCCTGGCCCCTCCACTTCAGCTGCCTCTCCTGCCCAGAGGGACCCCTTTCCTCTTTGCAGCCACACTAGAGAATGTCCTCATCTGGATGGACTCATAATATTCCCTCCCCTCTGCAACACCCTTCCCCCACAATGTGTCTCCTGGTCCTCCCCTCCTTCAAGATGGAGCGCAGTTAGCATCTTTCTAACGCCCCAACTTTCCCCTCACAGAATTCCTTCAACCCCCAGCATTTTTTCTTCTCATCCTTCTCCTGCACTAGTTTCCTGCACCTCATGGGTTGCATTCAAGTGGCTATTTACACTTAAATGTCTTAAAACGAAAGACAAATAAAATGTAGTTCCTTGCTGCCACTTGCAGCCTTTCCAAATGCTCAGCAACCCATGCAGTTGGTGGTGACCACCTTGGATGGCACCAGTTGAAAACCTTCCATCATGGCAGGGAATTCTAGACTCTGAGCTCCTGGTGGGGAGGGGCTCAGTCATTCACCATCACGTCTCTGGTGGTCAGCAGAGTGGCCAGCACATGGCAGACACTCAAGAAGCTTCTCTTGAACCAAACCAAACTGACTGGACGTGAGACTGTCTTCAGAGAAGCAGGCTCAAGGGGCCTGGGTCACCAGAGGTCACAGCATTTTGATGGTGGAGTTGAGGAAAGCGGTGGGAGTGTGGCTGGTACTCAGAGGGGAGGGAGCCCAAACCAGCGCAGAGGTCATCTTTTTTCTTTTTTTCTGGGTGGCATGTCTCAGCCAGGATTCTGTTACTATGGAGAGGGTGAAAATGGATGTCAGGGAGAGCCCCAGATATATGCTGCCCTGGGGCCAGAGGACAGCATGGGGGAGAGTGTGGGGCATGAAGTCTGGATTCCATGTGACTGAGATAGAGAGGCCGGGAAAGTAGGGGCTAGGGAAGTGGTAAGACTTTAGGAAGAGTCAAAGGCATCGCCACAGCTCCTTAGCTTCTGGTCCTTGGGGTGAGCAAAGGAGTAGAATCCCCACCCCCACCCCACCCACCACCACCACTCTGGGTCCTTCGTGTACCTGGGAGGCCCCAGGAGGGAAATCTTTCTCCTTCTGGGAAGCGCAGACATGGATGCTCTGTTCCAGTTCAGAAGCCGTACTTCCTAACCCAGGTTTTTGGCAGCCCTGGTGTTTCATTGTTCATTATTCATGAATAGACTTGACTTGGTTCGGAATTAAAGCTTCCATGCAGCAAATCTGGCCTGCAGAGGGGATGGCTGGGAACTCGCCTGTGTAGTTCCAGAACTGGTCCCTTTTCTCTGGAAAAATCCTCTCTGGGAATCTGTGCCAAGACCCGATGAGTGAGAATGTATCCAAAAATTGCATCTTTTAAGAAACTGTCTTTATAAATGGTATCAGAGGGGGAAGAAAAGAAGAGAGA
This sequence comes from Neotragus moschatus, assembly GCA_006410615.1. Lineage (NCBI taxonomy): Eukaryota > Metazoa > Chordata > Mammalia > Artiodactyla > Bovidae > Neotragus > Neotragus moschatus. The sequence continues at coordinate 471,745 of SJYA01002945.1, read as the reverse complement.
GAGGGAGAGAAAGAAGGAAGTAACCCTTTCAGATCAAAAGCACCCTTTCTAAATATGAAGCTGCTGGGGCAAAGCGAAGGTCAGTGCTGGGCCCCCAGGGCCAGGTCTCACCTGACTTGTGCTGTGCTCTTCCACGTGTGCCCTGTTCTTCACACAGGTGGCACCCACACATGACACCCTCCTGTGTGGACAGTTCAGGCCCCATAAACCTTCTGGGGGGACTTTAATTTTCTAACTCGGCATCCATGGTCTTCTTGGGGTCCCTGACTCAAGCTGTCTCCTTGGTGACCCCTGTTATCCTCGGAGCAGGAGGGTGAGCTGGACTCACACCTGGGAGGTGACCGTGATGCAGTCCTGGTCCTTCTAAAGCCTTTTGTGCTGTGTTAAGTCGCTCAGTCGTGTCTGACTCTTGGCGTACCATGGACTGCAATCCACCAGGCTCCTCTGTCCACGGGGATTCTCTAGGCAAGAATACTGGAGTGGGTTGCCATGCCCTCCTCCAGGGGACTTTTCCAATCCAGGAATCAAACTGAGGTCTCCCACTTTGTGGGTGGATTCTTTACCGTCTGGGCTACCAGGAAAGCCCCAAAGTACTAGAGTGGGTAGCTTATTCCTTTCCAGAGGAACTTCCCAACCCAGGAATTGAACCAGAGTCTCTCTCCAATCCTGCTTCTCAGGCTTGGCTTGGTCTTCTGTTCCTCCCTTGGTTGGTCCCTCGTGATGAAGCCACCAGCGTGATTTCCGACAGCAAAGAGATGCTGTTTTCCTCCCCTCGTGGATCAGCACTGAGGCCTCTGTGGCTTGCCCTTCTGATCATCACCATCACAAAAACTTCTCTTAGGTTGCGAACCAGCACAGGGCTTGTTTCATTGCTGAAAATACGCTTTGATTAGTTCCTCCAGGGAGACCCAAGATCACTGCCATTTTCCTGGTGAACGTCCCTGAGATCCAACTTGCAGAAAGTTACAGAGTTAAGGGCCAGAGTGGGATTCTGAATCCAAGCCCGTCAGATGACATGGCTCCTGCCTGCTTCACTAGGTCATGCTAACTTACCTTGGGAGGGGAGGAAGGATATTTCAGATAGGAGCACTTGAGCTAAGTCAGGGAAACCTTAAACAGGAAGGTATGTTCCAGAAAATGCAAGTTATTCAGCACTGGGGGAGCAAAGTATATGCAGTGGGGAGGAACGGAGTGAAGAATTGGGGGAGAGGGTGATGGGGACTCAGTGGGACACTCAGGGACTTATTCTCTGCCAGGAAGGAGCTTGGATAAGCTGTGGTCACATTTTGCTTTGAATCAGCTAGTTCACTCTGCAGTCTGGCCACTTGGCTGGAGGGGTGGAGAATGAGGATCGCCGGGCACGGCCTGTTTAGAACAAGTGCTGGCTCCTGGAAGTCACCTACCCTTTCTGGCCTCCAGTTTTCTCATCTGTAAAATACAAGTATTGGATGAAAAGGAGTTTTCACCAATCTCTTCACCATGGTGAGCCCGTTTATCTCATTTGCTAGCTGGACTACAGTGGGGAGAGTCTTTTTATTTCCTGATGGACTCTGCATATTATTCCTCTGTGACACCAGGACAAGCTCCTCTTTTTTGGATAGTCTCAGCCAGTTGAGCACTTGGAGCCTCTAATCAGCAGAGGTATCACCCCTTCCCGCACCCCCCAAATCCAGGGCTGAGTCAATTTTGAGCGCAGGCCTCCCTTCTCACAAGGTGAGGTCCTGGCTTCAGGAAATACTGCCCTTGGGGTCCAGACACTCAGGACAAGGCCAAAACATCTTGTCATGCCCCAGGATGTGGACCTCCTGCTGGCCGGTTTCTTGGGCCCAGGGACCCCTCTGGACCCTGGACGCTAACATGTCTCACATTTGGGAGGTGCTTTCGCAGTGGTGGTGGTGGGGTAGTTATACATATTCAGATTTTACATTTAAACTATTTTTGTTGGAAAAGTACCCCGTACCCAAGGGAACAACGAAGTAGGAAGAACAGCAAAAAGTTGCTAACCCTCCACCACTACTTTCCCTCTAAGGCCAGCCCAGTGCCCACCCAGCCACCCCTGGGCGCCTCTGCCCTGGCTCAGGGCTGCGCAAGCCCTCCTCCTCCCGGCTCCTCCGGTGCCAGCTTTGCCCATCTGCGGGCCTAGCAACGCCCAGGCACGAGGACCACCTCCGGAGTCGCCCTTGCTCCTCCTGGGCACGCCTAGATTAACTTCGGTCCCAAATGATGCACCGAAGACTCGAGTGGGAGATCAAAGGAGAGCTCTTTTATTTAATAGCCTTTGGAGAGAATCAGGGACGTGGTGAAAGACTCAATCAGTACAAAGCCCCTCTCCCGCCGGAGACCACCCCCCCACCCCACCCCANTACCCAGTGCATTACTAGACCTGGATCCATGCTAGTTTTTGTAATCATCATTGTCATCATTTTCGTAGAGCTAGCCAATGAGGAGTCAGCTCAGTGGAGGTAGCGCTGTCATGGTGTCCTCCTGGGGATAAAGTGTGTGGGTGGGTTAAAGGGAGAACTCACAGAGGATGAGGGTGACGCCAGGCCTGTGTCCTGGAGGCTGACTTGGAGTTTGCTAACAAATATGTTAGGAAACTTCTCTGGACAGAAGGACTCAGACGCCACCTTGCCTGTCACCCTTTGAATCCCCCAGTCACGGTCTGCATCACCTAAGAAGCTTGTGACTTCTCTGGACTGAAGAGCTGCCTGTCTGGAACACCTGGGATTTTCCAAATGTCATCTGGTTCACCCTCCCTAGGGTTTGTGATGCCCAGGACAGAGCAGTACATAGATGCCCTGAGATCCTCTTGATTGATGCTTCATTTGTTTTCCATGTTTCAGGAATTCCTTACGAGGACAGATCTGTTGCAAAATTGAGAGTCCACGGGTGGCCTATTATTTTAGATCCCCTGGACAAATTGTCATGTCAGCACTTGCCATAAAAGCAGTCCTGCCCAGCGTCATGTGACAGCAGCTGGGCCCTCATCAGGAGATAATTATGTCTCCTTGGGCACACGGTGGTTTCAGAGGGCACATTGTTGTGGCTGGAATTTTCGATAGTTTTCAAATTTGAATAAGGTCTGTCTTAATGAGTCAGAGCCTTGTGCAATATTCTCAAACCTCAGGAAACATCTTTCTCGTTAGTTGTGCAATCTGATCTCGAGAAGAAGACGGTAGGCCTGTCTGCCTGATGAATTTTTTTCCCTCTGAGTTTGGCAAGATCTGCAGTAGAGTTCCCTTGCACACAGTCTCAGGCGCAATTTTACTTGATCATCCAACAATTGAGTCATCTCACACCGTGTGACTAGGAGAGCCCTTTCTTTGTTGCCAGTATTCCAAGTGGTCGTCACCACTTGGTGGGGATGGATGGACACAGAGGGTTTCGCCAGCTGGGGTTGCCCAGGCTGATGGCTGCCAACTGGATACAGAGGAGCAAAGGCTCAGCATTCGGCAGTCACAAGTGTTTCTCTCTGGCAGAGACTGAGCTAGCCTGGGGGAGAGGAGAGAAGGGTTGGTATTCTCCTGGACAGCCAGGTGCTGGGCAGCAGCACTGGACGGAACCATGACCAGGGGAGCTCCCACTGCCGGGTGCTTCCTGGGAGCTGGGTGCTTCCTGGGAGCTGGGTGCTGTGCTCTTGGTGTCATGGGCCCACCTTGTGCGTCCCTCATCACCACCCAGGAAGAGAGCAGTGTTATCTCGTTGTTCAACTGAGAAGTAGATGAGGCTCTGAGAAGTGAGTGATAACTCTCAAGGGCTACTCAGGAGAGGGAGCTGGAGCCAGAATTTGAACCCAAGTCTGCCCCATTTCCCAACTATTCTTGAGACATCTTTGACTCAAGCATGACTTAGAAGCATGTTATTTAATCTCCAAACCCTTGGGGATTTTCCAGCTTGCCTTCTGTTATTGATTTCTGGTTCAGTTCCTCTGTGGTCTAAGAACATACTCAGAGTGATTTCTGCTCTTTTAAAATGGTTATGATGTGTTCTTTTGTCCAGAACGTGGTGTCTCTTGGTGAATGGTCCGTGTGAGCAGCAGAGTTTTCTGGTGTTGGATGGAGTGTTTTGTAAACATCATTCAGGTCTGGTGGGTTGATACTGCCATTTGGGTCAGCCGCATCCTTACTGATTTTCTGCCTGCTTGGTCTGTTGGTTCCTGAAAGATAGGTGCTAATGTCTCCAGGGTCTATTCTGGAGCTCAGAACTGCTGTCTCCTAGTGCTGTCCCCTCCGTCCTCTGACAAGTGCAACTGTGTGCACACACCTTCCACGACCCATCTCTAACCACATCAGCGCTCCACCTTCATGCTTTCTGGGATCCTGTGGAAAAAGAACCCTCCTTTCCTGCAGAGATGCTGTTGACTGGTCAGAACCACCAGTTGGCTTGTGGACAGAATCCCAGAGCTCGAAATCTGAGTGTGGAAGGTTCCTGAAGGTCCCACAGCCCGACCTTTCACTTTAGAGAGAGACACCCAAAGGGAACATGACTCTCACAAGCTGCTTAGCTCATTGGGGCAGGAGGGTTGGTGGGCTGATGTGGGTTCCACACTGGAGCCCTTCGCTCCTCAGCTGTCCCTTCCTGCTAAAACAGGGGGCTGTTTGGGAGAGGTTGGGGTCCACGCACACCATTTCCATGAGGCAGGGAGACAGTGGGCACTTTCATTTAGTCTCTCATTACAAAATGATGCTAAAGAAAGCTTCCTCCACCCCCGCCAAAAATAATCTGCTTGGATTGGAAGATGATCAAAAGGCTATCCATATAATGACTGACTTCTCCTCTCAAGAGTTCTAAGCACTTATTAATGCCCTTGAACAGTAATTACAGTCCTCCTGCTAAAAAGAAAAAAGTCAGTATAAATATCACAGTAGATATGCCAGATAAGTCAGGGCTGAGATGCTTCAATATCTTTTCGCTGTGGTTTGATTTTCTTTGGGACGAATATACCAAGATTTTCCTCTCTCAGCATAAAGGCCCTCTTTAATTTCTCTTCACCATGCTGCTTAGACATTATGGGAAATGCTTTGATGGCATATTACACTATACCGGTTCTTGAAAACTGTACTTTAATCACATCAAAAAATAAATAAATAAATAAAAAAGATCTAGGATTCCACCGTTATTCCAGCAGCTTCATCATTTCTGTCCCGAGTGTTATCACTGTTTGCTTAGCTAGTCCTTTTTATGTTCATTTGGGCCATGTTTTCCCCAAACCGAACATTTTTGTGTTTATGGTTTTCTGTATCTGGTTATTCTTTAGGGATAGATACTAAAAAGCACAGTGACTGGATGAAAGGGTGAGAGTTTTTATGGCCCATGGTGTATGTTGCCAAATTATTTTCCAGGGGATTGTACCCATATTCATTGCCATTGTCTATAGAATTAACAGTCTCCTAAGTCACTGAAAGCTGTGGCAACCAGGAAGAAACTGTCCCCAAAGAAATCCATGAGGATAAATGGAATACAATGGTACTAAACCACTCTACTTCATCAGTAAATTACCTGGTCTGTCTTTATGTGACTTTTATTCCCAGGTCGACTGCTTTTAGGAGATAAATAACGTCTGGGGTAGAATGATAACTTTTAAAATTTGATTTTACCTGTTGAACGTGAAAGAAAAGAAAGTGAAGTTGCTCAGTTGTGTCCAACTCTTTGCGACCCCATGGGCTGCAGCCCACCAGGCTCCTCTGTACATGGAATCTTCCAGGCAAGAGGACTGGAGTGGGTTGCCATTCCCTTTTCCAGGGGATCTTCCCAACCCAGGGATCAAACCCGGGTCTCCCACGTTGCAGGCAGACGCTTTACCATCTNCATGGGCTGCAGCCCACCAGGCTCCTCTGTACATGGAATCTTCCAGGCAAGAGGACTGGAGTGGGTTGCCATTCCCTTTTCCAGGGGATCTTCCCAACCCAGGGATCAAACCCGGGTCTCCCACGTTGCAGGCAGACGCTTTACCATCTGAGCCTCTAGGGCAGTCTGACCTAGTGGGGATTGTGTGGGCCAGCATTTGTATTTTCCCTGTGGGGCCAGCACCAGCAAGGGGCTGTGAAAGCCCAAGGTCACAAACCAGGCTGTGACAGAGGCTCTGAGTCCCTGGACGCCCAGCCCAGGGCTCTTTGCTCTCAGTCTCCCGGATACCAACTCAGTTCAGGATGCAGGAGGAGGCCATACTGTTTGTGCTTGTTTGGAAAAATGAACAATATGTTTACTGGAATATTTGGTTACACGTAGACCAAAATACAACAGGAGCCACATATGTAGGATACAATTTTCCAGTAGCCACAATAAAGAAGTAAAAAGAAACTGACTTTCCCCTTTTTTAATGTAGTTCTACTGAGATATTATTGGCCTACCATAAAATTCACCCCTTTAAAGCAGACAGATCAGTGTATTTACAGAGTAGTGCCAGCTGTCATCACTGTGTAATTCTAGAACACTTTCATCACTCCAAAAAGCAGCCCAGTACCCATTAGCAGTCACTCCATACTTCCCAGAATTCTTCCCTCGGATCCATGAATCTGCTTTCTGTCTCTGGATTTCCGCGTTCTGGGCATTTCATATAAATGGAATCACACACTTGTGGTCTTTTGTAACTACCTTCTTTCACTGACTGTAATATTTTCAAGGTTCATCCATCTTGTGGGTGTCCGTGCTTCACCTTGTTTTATGACCAAATAATATTCTGTTGTGTGAATATAGGAAGGCCAGGCTTTTATTTTAGCCCCTCTTCCTGATTAGGGTTTCCCTAATCCCAGCCCCAAACATCATTTTAAAAGTCTAGACAGCTGAGGCGGCCCAGAAGAAGCTGGAACACAGGCTGCAGGAAGCCAAGATGGAAAATAAGAATATTCTATAAGGATGGGAATTACGTACTGAAAGGGAAAGATCAGGAAATGTACTTTTCATATATATTAGATCGTATAATTTTTTCAGGAGCTGGAAAGGATGTTGGAAATGGTTTAGTCATCCCCCTCATCTTACCGATGAGGTAACTGAGGCCCAGAGAAGGGAAGTGGCTCGTCTTGGGTCTTAAGACCCACTTTTTACTTCTCACTTAAGCCAAAGATTTCTTCTGAGTTTTGTCTCAGTTTTACAAGTTCCCCTCCTCTTAACCGGAGGATGGTTTACTGTTTAGTCGCTAAGTCATGTCCAACTCTTTGCAATCCGCTTTGTTTCCTGCCAGGCTCCTCTGTCCCTGGGATTTCCCAGGCAAGAGTACTGGAGTGGGTTGCCATGCCCTCCTCCAGGGGATCTTCCCGATCCAGGCATTGAACTTGCATCTCCTGCTTGGTAGGTAGATTCTTTACTACGTAGTCACCTGGGAAGCTCAAAGATACTGCCTATCAGCAGATGGGCAGAGGGGGTACCTCTCTGGATAGTCCCTACCCAGATGGAGGGTCTTGGTTCACCATCACATCCTTTTCCCCACACTTTCCCATCTTCTAAGCCCAAGTTCCGGGCCCACTCCTCTCCACCAGGGCCTGCAGGAGGATGGCTGCTGACAGCTCAGGAGTGTGTCCCAGGCCCGTCATCGACAGACCGGTCACCTCCCAGCCCGCTGCTTGAGGCTGGAGGCTTCGCGGAAGCCTGAACTGCCTTGGCCACTTCAGACACAACAAGCAGGAGGAGCTGGAGCAGGAAAAGAACCGGGCTGAGAAATCTGGGAAGGTCAAAACCGGAGCCAGATGCTTATCAGGAGGCAAGTTAATAGTGTTTTGTGAGCTGAGCAGTCAGCCGTTTCCCCAAAGATAATAATAGACACATCATGCTGGGTGTTCAGGAGACTTCTGAAAAAAGAAATTGTGCGGTGGAATGGATTGGAAACTTTTTTTTTTTTTTTTTTTTTTACTAATACGTCAAACAGGTCAGGAAAAAAAAACAAACTATGAAAGGCAACAATACCCAGCAAACCCAAGCATTCAGCATGGGTATGCAAGCGAGGACTTTTTTCTTTTTTGCCAGTGAGACTGAAAAGTGATTACCAATGACAGGCACCTTTAAACATAGATGCATTGTTCTAGAAAAGGCCTTTTACCTTTTACCAGTAAAGTTGAAACTGCAGAGAACTGGGCCTTGCTTGTGGCTGACTGGCCAGCTGGCTGGGTGCCCCCTGAAAGCCGTTCCTCCTCCTCGGGGAAGGCTGTCTTAGACTTGTTTGGGTTGTCTCTCTCCTTCTTCACTTCACCTGCCCGAGTCTTTTCCAGCATCATCGGTGGCAGCCTCGGCCCAGCCTCTGCAGACAGGCACTCTCTCAGGGCACATGGAGGTGGGGGACGGGTTTGCAGTCTGAGGTCTGGCGTCAGGCGAGCTTTTCCCACTCTGAGCCGTCTGGGAGACTATGCCGGAAAGCCAGGAGCTGCCAGGCCTTGAAAGTGCCAGTGCGGGCTGGAAATCGAGGCCAGGCTCCCCGGCTCCGCCCCGTCTTCCTCCTTTATTCAGTAGAAGCCGAAAAATGGGTCACACGCAACTCTCCTCCATTTTGCTTTTTTATTTCTTTGCAAAAGAGAGAGTGCAATGGTCCTTTGTGAATTAAAACAAAACAACAACACACACACACAAAACAGTTGCTACCTGTGAATTATTCAGTTTCTTTTCAAAGAATGGGGCTTAGGGCCTTTGGCCCTGGGACCCTTGGTTCCAAAGCTGTGTCTTTTTTCTCTTGCGTGCTTCCTGACGTTTGCAGACAGTGGCCCTGATGATGCACAGGATTTCCGGGTGGATTTTGGACCTCAGTCGGCCGCCTTGGCCTCAATCAAGTGACGCTTCTGTCTCCCTCCTGTGCGTTTTCCCTGCAGGGCTCAGAGAAACCTAGCTGCACGGGCCCCTCTGCCCTGGAATTTGCTTTCACAGCACTGATTAGAATGGGGGTCTGATTTCCTGGAATGTGCAAGGTCTCGCTTCTGTCTCTGCTGCCTCCACCCTCCAGACCAGCGCGGGGCCAGACTCCGCGTTGGAGCCGTGGCTGACACGACCTTGGAATCTAATGGAGTGGGGCAGACAGAATGCAGTCACTCAAACTGAAAACATGGAGAAAGTGAGTCTGGCAGGGCATCTTTGCCACCTTCGCTAGGTGATGCTTTTTTCTTCTCTTCCAGGCAAGTGCTCTTGCCAAAAAGGAGACCCCATCCCCTTTGCGGACTTCCCAGGTAGCTCAGCAGTAAAGAATCTACCTGCCCGTGCAGGAGACACAGGTTCGACCTCTGGTCCAGGAGGATCCCCTGGAGAAGGAAATGGCAACCCACTCCAGTATTCTTGTCTAGGGCATCCCATGGATGGAGGAGTCTGGTGGGCCACAGTCCATGGGGTTGCAAAGGGTCAGATACTACCCAGCAACTAAACAACAATCCCCTTTTCACATCCCAGGTCATTATCCATTAGGAACCTGTTTAAGTCAATGTCTCTCCTGATCCTCAGGGGGAAGGTTGTCCAAGGTCAGTGGAACAAGAGGAGGCATCCTGAGCTCCTCTGGTGCCCCGGCTCCTTTAAATGCCACCGGCCTGCTATTCCTTCTCCCCCTCAGCTGGCCAGTTCTTTTCCTCCTGTGCCCCTCAATGCTGAATCCACCGTGCACCCTCACAAAGAGAGCTTTGCTCAGTGAGAAAAGCATCCCTGTGCCTCCCCGGGATGTGGACCAGCCGCTCTCCCAGCTGTGCAGTGTCAGGTTACTTAACCGCCTGCCTCCCAAAGCAGCTCCACGTGTCTACACACCTGGTCCAGCTGGGGCCCTGGGTGCTCGGGCTCCGCCAGAGGTGTGGACGCCCACCATCCAAAGTCCTGATGTCGGGGGCAGCGTGGCGGGGCTCGCCACTCACGGTAAAACTGTCTTTCAGCTTCTGTCTCTGCACGGTGCCAGTGGCTTGCCTTGGCTGGCAGCCCTCTCCCTCTCTCGGGTCTGTTCTGGCTCCATCAGGAGCTGGGGGGCCTTTGGCTCAGGGCAATATGCTGCCTGACATCCCTGTCCCCCACCCCTCCCCAGCCTTGCCAGGCTCAACTTGGCTTCGTGGTAAAGGTGCTGAGCAGCGAGTGGAACTGGATGGGTGAGACTGGGCTGGTGAGACTGGGCTGCTGAGCCCATGAGGATGGTGTGTGAGTGATAATTTCCTCCTGGGGATGAGGGGTCCTCTCTGCACTTGGGCCTGGATTTATTTACCAAGCAAGTAGCCTCTTCGTAGTTACTTTTAATCTTGCCCTACTAGGGACAAAGAAATGTTCTCATGTGACCCTGGGACCCTCTACAGATGAATAAGGGGACAGCCTTGGGCATACACCCGCATGCATTCCGAGGGGTCGCTCATTTCTAGGCCTGAATCTAGGCTGGTCCTTGGAAGATGGGGGCTCAAGAGACTGGTCTCCTATGGGGAGCACCCTCTTGGGGTGCTTTGACTGTGGTAGGGTGGCTGACGACAGGTGAGGAGTGCATCCCAGACCCCTTACTCAACTGAGCTGTTCCTAAGGCTATTTAAACTTTCCCTGACACCCACTGCAAGCCTGCTGTGCTTGCTCCTTTATTTACTGTTTCTGAGCCTATGGGAGACTGGCTGGCTATGTCTGCTGGTGGCCAAGAGAAATTTCCCAAGGCTTCTGGGCAGAGAGCAGTGGTGGGTCCAAGCTGGCATCTCAGGGGTAATTACTCCTCCTGCTCCTTCCAATGAAATTGGAAAGGTTTTCCATTGGCTTTCATTTCCAACCTCTGTACAATGCATCTGTGCCCTTGCCTTAATAAGAACTTTGATCACTTATGCCCAGGTACTCTCAAGGAAGAAAATGCTGGACCCAAAATGCTCGAGGGACTGCGTCAAGTGCGGGAGAGCCAGCCGTGCAGGACAGTGGCTGCCCTGACTGGTCTGCCACAGCCCCTTGGCGAGGAGACCCTGGACGAATCCAGCCATCGTTTTGTCCGAATTCCTTTCTTCCTATTTTGTCTTTCCCCCTTTGTTGGAGTTAACTCACTGAGTCGTGTCTCACTTTGTGAGCCCAGTGACTGCAGCATGCCAGGCTTCCCTGTCCTTCACTATCTCTGCTCAGACTCATGTCCATGGAGTCGGTGATGCTATCCAGCCATGTCATCCTCTGTTGTCCCCTTCTCCTCCTGCCTTCAGTCTTTCCCAGCAGCATCAGGTTCTTTTCCAATGAGTTGGTGCTTTGCTTCAGGTGGCCGAAGAGTTGGAGCTTCAGACTCAGCATCAGTCCTTCCAATGACTATTCAGGGTTGATTTCCTTTAGGATAGACTGGTTTGATTTCCTTGCAGTCCAAGGGACTCTCAAGAGTCTTCTCCACCACTGCAATTAGAAAGCATCATTTCTTCCTCACTTAGCCTTCTCTGTGGTCCAGCTCTCACATCTATACATAACTACATGACTACGAGAAAAACCATAGCTTTGACTATATGGACCTTTGTGGGGAAGGTGATATCTCTGCTTTTTAATATGCTGTCTAGGTTTGTTGAAACTTTCCTTCCAAGGAGCAAGTGTCTTTTAATTTCATGGCCACAGTCACCATCTACAGTGATTTTGGAACCCAAGAAAATAAAATCTGTCACTGATTCCAGTTTTTCCCCTTCTGTTTGCCATGAAGTGATGGGACCGGATGCTATGATCTTAGTTTTCTGAATCTTGAGTTTTAAGCCAACTTTTTCCATTCTCTTCTTTCACCCTCATCAAGAGGCTCTTTAGTTCCTCTTCACATTCTCCCATTAGAGTGGTATCATCTATATATCCAAGGTTGTTGATGTTTCTGCTGGCAATCTTGATTCCAGCTTGTGATTCATCCAACCTGTCATTTCACAAGATTTACTCTACATAGAAGTTAAATAAGCAAGGTGACAGTATATAGCCTTGTCATACTCCTTTCTCAGTTTTGAACTGGTCGGTTGTTCCATGTCCAATTGTAACTGTTGCATCTTGACCTGCAGTTTTCTCGGGAGACATGTAAGGTGATCTGGTATTCCTTTCCCCTATATGCTATCCGTTGTCAGGACTGGGCTGTGCTATGATTAGTAGTCTTCAAGTATGACTGTCTTTGTGTGTGCTTGTGATTAGTCATGTCTGACTCTTTGTTATCCCATGGACTATAGCCCACCAGGCTCCTCTGTCCATGGCATTTTTCAGACAAGAACATTGGAGTAGGTTGCTATTTCTTCCTCGAGAGGATCTTCCCGACCCAGGGACTGAACCCGTGTCTCCTGTATCTTCTAGCACTGTGGCCAGATTCTTTACCCACTGAGCCATCAGGGAAGTCTGTGACTGTGCAGGAGACGCAGGAGATGTGTGTTCAGTCCCTGGGTCAGGATGATCCCTTGGAAGAGGAAATGGCAACCCACTCCAGTATTCTTGCCTGAAAAATCCCATGGACAGAGGAGCCTAGAGGGCTACGTCGATAGGGTCACAAAGCATCAGACACGACTGAGCGTGCATGAACCATCATGACAATATTTGGTGGCATTTAAAGTTGAAGAAGTTAGGTGAAAAATCACAAATGAATTCTTCCCTTTCTCCGTGGAGCCAGGAGGGACCTTGGAAACCCCCCAGTTGAGCCTCCATATTTTACAGTGGAGGAACCTTCGGCTCAAGGAGCTTGCCTGAGGTTGTGTGGTTTGCCTCGTGGAGAGTGAACTGGGCCAGGCACCTTGGATCACAGGAGATAGGCACCTGCCTTCCAGCACACGGGGTGCTTCCTCAGCTCCTAGGCAGGCTGAGTCTGCCTAGGCTCAGCCAGATGAAGGCGTCATCTCCAGCAGGTCCTGAGCAGTGGCATCATAGCAAAGCAATGTTGTTGTAGTCTTTAACTCAAGTTTTGGTAGATTTCCTTAGTTGTCTGGAACTTTCACAGGGTTGGGACGTCTTAGAGACCATCACTCCTACCCATCTTAGTTTTCTATTGCCGGTGATAAAGGACCACAAACGAAGCAACTTTAAAACCACCCAAAGTCATTATCTCGAGTTATATGAAAAAGTCTTCAGGCAGAGTTCCCTCTGCTCATCGCTTCCGTGGGCTGAAACTGAGACATTGCCCAGGCTCAGGATTCTTTTCCAAGCCCACTGGTTGTGGCCAGAATTCACCTCGTAGTCTTTACAGTGAGATCCCCGTGTTGTCGCTGCCTCTTGATCAGGGAGCTACTGATGCTTCTCAGCTCTTCACAAGCACTTTGGATTTTAAATCCGATGAGGTTGGAATATAGGCAGGATCTACTTCATGAGTGTGTAGTCTATTCAGAAGGACCCCCACTCCTGACTTAATGCTCTGCTCACCATCCTGGAGTTCTTGATAATTTTGAAACAAGGGGTCCCTGCATTTTCGTTTTGCCCTGGGCTCTGCAAATTATCTAGCTGGTTCTCAGTGTGGGACAGGGCATTAAAATGCCAGTGATTTGACCAATCTGCTCCTGCAACTGATTTGAATTCTGAGAACATGCTGTTCCTGTTGAATAAAGGGGGGTTTATTTCTTTTCCCTAGAATACACTGCGTTCTGTTTTCCAAATTAGCCCTACTTATCAATCCTGTGGAGAATTTGGAAAGCGCAATTGTTCTCGCTGGAAGCAAAGGTTGGCTTGTTAATCCCAAATCCTGGCTCTGAGTTCTCGGGCCTGGAAATGAGAAGCTGGTTCTCACAACCGCAGGGGCCTCCGGGGGCTGGAGGCTGGGTGGAAGACCACAGAGGCAGAGCAAAGAGCTCCAGCTAGGCAGCCAGACAGATGGGGTCGGCCTCCCGCCTCTGCTGCTCGCCAGCTCTGAAACTTTGAGCATCGAGCTTGACGTCTGTGATCCTCCGTCTCCCCATCTCTGTAGACTGGGGTAACGGCCTCCTGCAGGCCTGTGGGATAATTAGAGAGAATGGGTGCTCAGCACCTAGCTTTGCGCCTGACACTTGCACAGTGGGTGCTCTGTAAATGTATAGTCGTGTTGTTCTCGCTGCTGTTTATTGTGAAGATGGAGAGCTGAGTGGGATTTGACTTGCTGCTGGGGAGGAGAATCTGTATGCTGGCCGGGAAGGAAAGTGTGTGTGTGAATGCAGGACGTGGGGCGGAGCGTGGTGTTTTTGGAGGCTTGGTGAGAGGTTTGCATGCGTGGAGAGTGTGCATTAAGGAATCTTGGGAGATAGAGTTGGGGGCTCATAGCCACGTGATGGAGGGAGTTGTGGCTGAGACGGGGATGGCCATGGGAGCCCTGCAGTAATTTCATGCACCCCAAGTGGCGACTACTAAGGGGGCGACATTGAAAATGGACCTGCCTGAATTAGAATGTGCAAGTGGGGTTCTTAAAAGTGTTGGAAGCGCAGAGGAAGCTCTGGGAGGTGTGGAGATGCACTGGGAGGCTGAGTGTAGGGCGGAGAGCTGGGAGGTGACAACCCAGCCTGTGGCCCCGAGACAGGGGTGGGTTTAGCGCCTTTTGTGCTTCTCATTCAGGAATGTTCTGGGGTTGGAGTCCAGCTTGGTCTTCCTGTCTCTTTTTGAAACCGTCTCTTTTTGAAATTTTAAAAAATTGTTATTTATTTTTATTTTATTTTTTGGCCTCCTGGCATGTGGGATCCCTAGTTTCCTGACCAGGGATCAAACCCGAAGCCCCTGCACTGGAAGCACAGAGTCTTAACCACTGGACCACCAGGGAAGTCCCCCTGGAAACCATTTCTGTCCTAGGGTAGATAACTAGACACAGAAGTGACTTCAAAGCACCTAACTGTATTTATTAATTAAACCCAAAGAAAATTGATCCTCCTAGATTTACTTTCCCTGTAGCCATATCCCTGAATGCCCACAGCACGCCGACAGGATGGGAAATGACAGAGGGAAGGAGACAAGGTTTTAACCAACTGCTGTTTAAATACTTCACTTCTGCAGATTTTCCAGAAGCTTTTGACAACTGAATGCTTTGCTAGGGCCCTCATGGGGCAAATGCAGGCTCTAGGCCAAAACCTTGTCTACCTTCCCTATAAATCTTCTTCTACTTTGATTATTGTAGCTGTGCTGGCCAATAGCATTATCCACTGGAGAGAGCCCAGGAGACCAGGGTGAGGTTCCCATAGTTTCATGGTTTGTGGACATTGGGTGTCTTAGTAATTGCTCCAAAATCACTGCAGATGGTGACTGCAGCCACAAAATTAAAAGACGCTTGCTCCTTGGAAGAAAACCTATGACAGCGTATTAAAAAGCAGAGACATTACTTTGCCGACGAAGGTCCACCTAGTCAAAGCCGTGTTTTTTCCAGTAGTCATGTATGGATGTGAGAGTTGGACGGTAAAGAAGGCTGAATGCCGAAGAATTGATGCATTTGAACTGTAGTGTTGGAGAAGACTCTTGAGAGTCCCTTGGACAGCAAGGAGATCCAACCAGTCCATCCTGAAGGAAATCAACCCTGAATATTCATTAGAAGGACTGATGCTGAAGCTGAATCTCCAGTAATTTGGCCACGTGATGCGAAGAACCAACTCATTGGAAAAGACCCTGATGCTGGGAAAGATTGAAGGCGGGAGGAGGAGGGGAGACAGAGGATGAGATGGTTGGATGGCATCACCGACTCAATGGACATGAGTTTGAGCAAGCTCCAGAAGATGGTGAAGGACAGGGAAGCCTGGCGTGCTGCAGTCCACCGGATCACAAAGAGTCGGACAGGACAGAGCAACTGAACAACAACACTGGGCCAAAAGGAGCCGACAGTCCATTTATCAGATAATTAGGTCTCAACAGCTTAATAAGTTTTTGTGTCCTTGTAGCATAGTAGTCATTTGACAAAAAAAGCAAAAGAAAGAGGGACTTCCCTGGTGGTCCAGTGGCTAAGACTCTGCCCTCCCAGTGCAGAGAGCTTGGGTTTGATCCCTGCTCAGGGGAACTAGGTCCCACATGCCACAACTAAGAGTTTGCATGCCGCAACTGAAGATGCCCCAGGCTGCAACGAAGATCGCCAAGATCCCGAGTACCGCACCTAAGACCCGGCACAGCCAAATAAACAAGAAAGAAAAACGACATTTTAATTTTATTAGTCACTCTCCACAATTACTTACAAAATTAATACAAATGATCTATGCACACTCAGTGGGAACCACACAGCCTCTCAAATCTTAGATTCAGATTGGACAGTTCCACCCATTTCCAATTCAACATTGATTTTTGATGGTACTTGCTTTTAACACAGAGACCACCACCACTCGACATCCAGATTCACAAATGTACGGAATCGCTGAAAAAAAGTAATGCAATCTGATTTTGAGACTGTGAACTGCCAAGAGCTTGTTCTCAAGGTGTCCAACAGTGTTTTCCCAGGAAACCTGAAATATCCCGGGAGTTTGCTATGACACTCTGGGGTGTCTCTGGGCTGAGTTTGAGAATGAATGCATTAGGACTGAAAAGATTGCTTCCTGCTCCACACCTTATCTTTACCTATTTTGCCTTAAAGATGAAAGAAGCACGTTTCAATGAATTTAAAGCACACGTGTGGTTGTGTGTCAAATCTTTGGAGAGAAACACAGGTAAAATTCTGTCCTTTGATTCATAGCCCCCTCACTGCGATTTTCATTTCCACTGCAGCCGGTTTTCTTTCTTCAATATGATAACATGTCAAATACTTAACTTACTGCCTGGTCTTTTTTCAGTAAACACTTCATAATGGAAGTGTCTGCTATTCTAATTTTTTTTTTTTACAAAAGTATTTATTTGGCTGTGCCAGGTCTTAGTTGTGGCACAGGGGACTGTTACTCTTTGTTGAGCTTTGTGGGATCTAATTCCCTGACCAGGGATCAAACCTGGGCCTCTGGCATTCAGATCATGGAGTCTTAGCCACTGGACCAGCAGGGAAGTCCCTGTTATTCTAATTTTGATAATAAACATCAAAACTTATCAACAGTATGTGTGCATTTCCCTCTCCTCCTATTAGGAGGTTGTTGAAAATAGTTAAGAAGTATTAACTTGTAAAATCCCAGAGATGAGGGTTCCAAGGAAGCAACATTTGTGGAGTTTTGTGCATGACTAATAGAAGGCAATGGCACCCCACTCCAGTACTCTTGCCTGGAAAATCCCATGGACGCAGGAGACTGGTAGGCTGTAGTCCATGGGGTCGCTAGGAGTCGGACACGACTGAGTGACTTCACTTTCACTCTTCACTTTCATGCATTGGAAAAGGAAATGGCAACCCACTCCAGTGTTCTTGCCTTGAGAATCCCAGGGACGGGGGAGCCTGGTGGGCTGCCGTCTATGGGGTGGCACAGAGTCGGACACGACTGAAGCGACTTAGCAGCAACAGCAGCAGCAGTGGTTTATAATGAGGAAAGATGAATCACTTATTATCTTTGGAAGGAAATCTATTTTAAAACTCATAGAACTATAAGAAATGGCTACTCTTAATGGGTCATTGGTTATGTTAAAATCAGTAATGATAAATATTTACTAGGTAAGTGGAAAGCTCCACCTTTGTAAAATGTCATGACATCATTCTGCTAATCTTAGTTATTGGAAATTTTTCTGTTTGAAATAAAATCACGTAGTAAACCTTTCAGTTCTCTCTTTTTGAGAATCATTTTGATATCCTGCATTCTTTGCTTTGCACATAAATTTTAGAAATAACTTGTCGGTTTCTGCAAAATTTCCTACTGGGGTTTTCATTGGGACTATGTTGAGGTATGTGGGATCTAGTTCCCTGACCAGGGATCAAACCTGGGCCATAGATCAATTTTGGGAAAATTGATAGCTTAATAAGAGGGAGTCCTCTGACACAATACGATGTCTCTATCCATTTATTTACATTTTCTTTATTCCAGCAGTGCTTTGCAGCTTTTGGTATACCGGTCTTGCACATATTTTTTTTTAATTTTTAATTTTTTTCCATCTCAGGTGTACATGAGTTCCCAATCTTGAACCCCCCCACCTCCCACCCCATATCAACTCTCTCACATATTTTGTTAAACACTTTCCTAAGTATTTAATGGGCTTCCCAGGTGGTGCTGGTGGTAAAGAACCTGCCTGCCAGCGCAGGAGATGCAAGAGACATGAGTTCAATCCCCGAGTCAGAGTCATCCCCCAGAGAAGGAAATGGCAACCTGCTCCAGTATTCTTGCCTGGAAAACTCCATGGATGGAGGAGCCTGGTGGGCTACAGCCCATGGGGGTCTCAAAGAGTTGGACATGACTGAGTGACTAAGCACAGCACCCAAGTATTTAATATTTTTGGTGGTGGTATAATTGATATTTAAAAAATTTTCAGTTTCTGGTTGTTTACTGATAACACATGGAAATACAATTAATTGTACATATTGATGTGTTACCCTGTGATGCTGATAAACTCACTTATTCTAGGTGGTATATTTATAGATTCTTTTTTTTTTTGTAGACGCTTAATGTCATCTGCAATAAAGACAGTCCTATGTTCTCCTTTCCAATCTCTATGCCTTTAAGTTTCTTTTTTTAATTAATTATTCTAAGACTTTAATAAAATATTGAATAGGAGTGGTAAGAATAGATGTCCTTGCCTTGTTCTCATTTTCAGCTGTGTGTGCTACGCTTAGTCACTCAGTTGTGCCCCATTCTTTGCGACTCCATGGGTGGTAAGCTGCCAGGCTCCTTTGTCCATGGAATTTTCCAGGCAAGAACATTGGAGCAGGTTGCCATCTCTTCTAGATCCAAAGACAGAACCTGTGTCTCTTGCATAGCATTTATTTTTTTCACCATTAAGTATGATATTAGTTTTAGGGGTTTTTGTTTTGACCCCTTTTGTCAAATTGAGGAAAGTCTCTTTTAGTTCTAGTTTGCTGAGGTTGGTTAATGGATAGTCAATGTTGTAGAGTCTTTTTTTTGTATCTATTGAGATGATTGTTCAGGTTTTCTTTTTTTAATATGTTAATATGTGGAGTTGCAAAAAAAGTTAGGCACGACTGAGTGACTGAACTGAACTGAATAGTGAATTATATTGTTTGATTTTCAGATGTTACACCAACTGTATTTATCCTTTCCTTGGATAAGCCTCACTTAATCATGATATGGTATCTTTTTTTTTATTATATTGATGAATTCTATTTGTTAAAAAATTTAAGGACATTTAGTCTCTGTTCGGGCTTCCCTTGTGGCTCAGATGGTAAAGAATACTCATAATGCAGGAGACCTGGGTTTGATCCCTATGTTGGGAAGATCCCCTGGAGAAGGGAATGGCAACCCACTCCAGTATCTTTGCTTGGAGAATCCCATGGACAGAGGAACCTGGTGGGCTACAGTCCATAGGGTTGCAAAATTAGGACATAACTGAGCAACTAATACTAGTCTATGTTCATATTAGATATTAGCCTATAATTTTCTTACGATATCGTTGGCTTTTATATTAGAGTAATGTTGAGTTCATAAAATAAGTTGGATAGTAGTTTCTTTCTTCTGTTTTTGGAGAAGGTTTGTGAAATGTTAGTATTGTGTTTTCCTTAAATGTTTGGTGGAATGCACCAATGAAGTCCTATGGGCCTGACATTTTCTTTGTGGAAAGGTTTTTAACTACAGATACAATTTTTTTTTTTACTAGATATAGTGCTGTTTGGGTTATCAGTATCTTCTTGAGTGAGTGTTGCTAGATTATGGCTTAAAAAAAAATCTGTCCATTTTATCTGAGCTATAGAATTTATGTGCACGATTTTGTTCATGATATTTCCTTATCATACTTTTAATGTCTGTAGGATCTGTAGTGATGCTCCCTTTTTGACTCTGTCTGTTGGCCATTTTTTGTCTTTTATCTTTTTTACGTTAATCAGGAATGTAGATAATACCTTACTTTCATGCTTCTGAGTTGCCAGCTTTCTATAAATGGCCAGCCATTACTGAATGCCAGCCAATTCTAGCTTCTGTGATAAGGGAGCAGCTAGAAGTTCCAGGGCTTGACTCTGCTTGAGATTTCCCAACCTCATTACCTTCTGCCATGTCAGTTCTGGCCTAATTAAACAAGGCCCTCACTTCACAGAGGGAGTTATATTTGTCTTCTGGGGCAGCTTGGTTGCTCCATGGGAATCTGAGAGTGCAGCTGGGCTTCAGTTCAGGTGAGGCTGTTCTGCTGACCCAGCTGTCATCTAGCTCTGCATTGGCTATGGGGTGCTCTTACAAGCTGGGGAATGGAGATACACATTAAAGCCAGAAAAACTGGCTTACCATACTGTTTCCCTTTGATCTCTGCCTCTGCACTGGTGGCCATAATGGCCCTGTTAGAAGGAGTCTCCTAAGACAGACACAAATTTGCCAAGGTTGGGAGAGGGGTTCTCTGGACATATTCACCTCCCGCTTTACTTTTCTGCTGTGCTACAGAGGTAATTGGTGCTCAGCCCTGTCTGGAGCTGCTGACTGAGCACCTCTGCCAGTTCTTTAAAAAAAAAATTTTTTTTTATTTTTAAGCTGTGCCGTAACTTGGCCTAGCACTTTATCATACACAGTAGCTCATAAAGTCAGTGACAAAAACACGTGGAAGTAGGAGACTTCTTTGGCGGTCAACAGGTTAAGACTTTACTTCCCAAAGCAAGGAGTGCCAGTCAGTCCCTGATTGGGGAGCTAAGATCTCACATGCCTTGGGGCCAAAAAAACCCCCAAAACATAAAACAGAAGCAATATTGTAACAAATTCAATAAAGACTTTTGAAAAATGATCTACATCAAAAAAAATCTTTGAAATAAAAAATCACACATATGCGGAAGTAGATGGGGTTTGCTGGTAGCTTAGTTGGTAAAGAATCCTCCTGCAATGCAGGAGACTGGGGTGCAGGTCAGAAAGTGCTCAGCTTTCTTCACAGTCCAATTCTCACATCCATACATGACTGCTGGAAAAACCATAGCTTTGACTAGACAGACCATGGTTGGCAAAGTAATGTCTCTGCTTTTCAATATGCTATCTAGGTTGGTCATAACTTTTCTTCCAAGGAGTAGGCATCTTTTAATTTCGTGGCTGCAATCACCATCTGCAGTGATTTTGAAGCCCCCCAAAATAAAGTCTGACATTGTTTCCACTGTTTCCCCATCTATTTCTCATGAAGTGAAGGGACCAGATGCCATTATCTTTGTTTTCTGAATGTTGAGCTTTAAGCCAACTTTTTCCACTCTCTTCTTTCACTTTCATCAAGAGGCTTTTTAGTTCCTCTTCACTTTCTGCCATAAGGATAGTGTCATCTGCATATCTGAGGTTATTGATATTTCTCCCGGCAATCTTGATTCCAGCTTGTGTTTCTTCCAGTCCAGTGTTTCTCATGATGTACTCTGCATATAAGTTAAATAAGCAGGGTGACAATATACAGCCTTGAGGTATTCCTTTTCCTATTTGGAACCAGTCTGTTGTTCCATGTCCAGTTCTAACTGTTGCTTCCTGACCTGCATATAGGTTTCTCAAGAGGCAGGTCAGGTGGTCTGGTATTCCCATCTCTTTCAGAATTTTCCAAAGTGTGTTGTGATCCACACAGTCAAAGGCTTTGGCATAGTCAATAAAGCAGAAATAGGTGNGGAGTAGGCATCTTTTAATTTCGTGGCTGCAATCACCATCTGCAGTGATTTTGAAGCCCCCCAAAATAAAGTCTGACATTGTTTCCACTGTTTCCCCATCTATTTCTCATGAAGTGAAGGGACCAGATGCCATTATCTTTGTTTTCTGAATGTTGAGCTTTAAGCCAACTTTTTCCACTCTCTTCTTTCACTTTCATCAAGAGGCTTTTTAGTTCCTCTTCACTTTCTGCCATAAGGATAGTGTCATCTGCATATCTGAGGTTATTGATATTTCTCCCGGCAATCTTGATTCCAGCTTGTGTTTCTTCCAGTCCAGTGTTTCTCATGATGTACTCTGCATATAAGTTAAATAAGCAGGGTGACAATATACAGCCTTGAGGTATTCCTTTTCCTATTTGGAACCAGTCTGTTGTTCCATGTCCAGTTCTAACTGTTGCTTCCTGACCTGCATATAGGTTTCTCAAGAGGCAGGTCAGGTGGTCTGGTATTCCCATCTCTTTCAGAATTTTCCACAGTGTGTTGTGATCCACACAGTCAAAGGCTTTGGCATAGTCAATAAAGCAGAAATAGGTGTTTTTCTGGAACTCTCTTGCTTTTTCCATGATCCAGCGGATGTTGGCAATTTGATCTCTGGTTCCTCTGCCTTTTCTAAAACCAGTTGGAACATCTGGAAGTTCACAGTTCATGTATTGCTAAAGCCTGGCTTGGAGAATTTTGAGCATTACTTTACTAGCGTGTGAGATGAGTGCAATTGTGTGGTAGTTTGAGCATTTTTTAGAATTGCCTTTCTTTGGGATTGGAATGAAAACTAACTTTTCCAGTCCTGTGGCCACTGCTGAGTTTTCCAGATTTGCTGGCATATTGAGTGCAGCAACCCTTTTATTCTTCATTTGAAAATTGTGTTTGGAGAAGGCAAACACTTCTTTGGTTTGACGTTTTGCCTATCTTTGGACTACTGGTTGATCCTGCTTTGGTTCAGTTGTTTCTGCTCTATTTATTTTTCCCATTGACATGGATCCACCAATGATAATAGAGGTAACTCGTTGCATTTTCATCTAAGCTGCACAATTAAGACTTGTCCCTTGGGCTTCTCAATGTGGTCTGTGTTCCCACTGCCCCTGTGTTCTGTTTACTCATCTGCAGAATTAGGCAAGTCCTGTGATGCTGAAGCTGAAACTCCAGTACTTTGTCCAGCTCATGCGAAGAGTTGACTCACTGGAAAAAACCCTGATGCTGGGAGGGACTGGGGCAGGAGGAGAAGGGGACAACAGAGGATGAGATGGCTGGATGGCATCACTGACTTGATGGACATGAATTTGGGTAAACTCCAGGAGTTGGTGATGGACAGACAGTTGCTGGGATTCATAGGGTTGCAAAGAGTCGGACACTACTGAGTGACTGAACTGAACTGAACTGAACTGTGCCCAGTCTCAGATTCCACAATCTCTTTCTCTTGCTGTAGCATGTTGGAATGAGAGGGAGAGACAGGGATTAGACCATAGAATGTTGAAGTGGGAATAGACTTCACAGCTCATTCTAGAGGTAATTGGCCCCATTTTACAGACGGGGAAATGGAGACCACCCAGTAGGCTGTGGCTGGAACCCGGGCCTTCTGGTGTCCAAGCTAGCTCTGGACACTGCTCTCCCACGTTGCTGTCCCAGGTGGATAGACCCTGGAGCCCCTTTCTCTAGTGTGTGTGAGAAAGCAACTGCTTCTCATTTTAGCTGGAAAAACCCATGCTCATTTTCATCCCTGATGTGGGCAGATTTTCCCAGGCCTTTGTGGGAAGTAGAAAGAGGAAGCAAGGGGATGATTTTTAGTGACAGGGCTCTAGTAACTGTACTTCTTGTAAGGTTCTCAGAATCGCCAGACTTCCCTGGGGCTGCAGGTCTTGTTGGAGTTAAGCCTTCTCTTGGCCTTTCCCAGGGAGCAGGTCCAAGGAAGCCCAGAGGTACTTGTTTACAGCTGTCTCTGGGTGATGTTCGCCAGGTTCTGAGTTGGGGAGGAATATTTCTTTCCCCTTATTTATTTCTCCCATTGGAGAACTTGGGGAGACACACCAGTTAAATCACCACAAATACCTGGAATCATGGGAGGACAGCAGACATGTTTGGGCCTGGAAATGTATTTTTGCTTGTTTTTTTTTTTGTGTGTGTGTGTGTGATTTATACACTCTATGAAGGAAATTTAGTGTCTATGTAGAAGTCATTTATTGTCTGTGAGCCTCAGTTTCTCTAAAGGTTGATGATGTTCAGCTGCTCAGTTGTGTCTGACTCTTTGTGACCCCCATGGACTGCAGCTTTCCAGGCTTCCTTGTCCTTCACCATCTCCTGGAGCTTGCTCAAACTCGTGTCCGTTGAGTCGGTGATGGCATCCAACCATCTCAACCTCTGTCAACCCCTTTTCCTCCTGCCTGCTCTCTTTTCCAGCATCCAGATCTTTTCCAACAAGTCAGCTTTTCATATCAGGTGGCCAAAGTATTGGAGCTTCAGTGTCAGCCCTTCCAATATATATTCAGGGTTGATTTCCTTTAGAATGGACTGGTTTGATCTCCTTGTAGGTCCAAGGGACTGTCAAGAGTCTTCTCTAGCACCACAGTTCTAAAGCACATGGGAACAATATCCAATTTTCCTCTTCCACAGAAAGGGGATCATGCTGCTGCTGCTGCTAAGTCGCTTTAGTCATGTCCGACTCTGTGTGACCCCATAGACGGCAGCCCACCAGGCTCCCCTGTCCCCGGGATTCTCCAGGCAAGAACACTGAAGTGGGTTGCCATTTCCTTCTCCAATGCAGGAAAGTGAAAAGTGAAAGTGAAGTCGCTCAGTCGTGTCTGACTCTTCGAGACCCCATGGACTGCAGCCTACCAGGCTCCTGAGTTCATGGGATTTTCCAGGCAAGAGTACTAGAGTGGGGTGCCATTGCCTTCTCCAAGGGGATCATGAGGGAAGGTTTTCTGATAGTATCATGTGAAAGGGCCCTGAAAACCAAAATAACAAATGATGCTACTGTAAATATGCTGAGTTAATCTTGCTTAGTAGTTGCAGACCTTTTCCTATACCTTAGAAAAGCTGTGCAGAAAGGGAGTGGATTCCAGCCCAGAAATAAAGCAGTGCAGAGTCCAGGAGCTGGGACAGAGAGGGGCCCTTTGGTTTTCAATGGTCTCTCACTTCCAGGAAGGAAAGTTGGGAGAGGCAGGCTGGTCCCCAAGATGTCCCTGTGCCCAGGAGTATACAGCTGAGAACTGAGGTCCCTGGTGGGGTCACACAGCCACTGGGGATGCCTGTGGATATACAGTTCCAAGAGCCATAGAGGACTTGAGAATGTCACAGGTTTCACAGCCTGGAGCCATGGCTGTACCCCAGGCATGGAGGCATTCTGTGTGTATGTAATGTAGGAGTGCATGTATGTGGGTATATGTGAAAGTAACTGGGTCTATGTGAGCATGTAAGAGTGTGTGTGTATATGAAGCTGTGTTTCTGTAAGAGTCAGATGGAATTTGTATATGTGTGCATGAGGGTGTGTGGATGTCTTTATATGTGTGTGTATGTGTGCACATGTGAGTGTATGTGTATGTATGGTCATGAGTATGAGAGTGAGTGTGTGTATATGTGTCTGTGAGCATGTATTCATGAATGTGTAAGTGTAGGTGTGGGCTTTAGTGTATGCGTTGGGGGTGGGCCGCACAGACCCTTTGTTTGTGAGTGGCAGTTTTGCAGGCCAATGGTTTCCTTTGAAACTTCAGGCTTCTTGCGAACCCCACTGTGTGAATGGGGAGAAAGGCAGACCAGGGCCCCTCAGACCATCTATGGTGAAGGATCAGGATTCTTTTCCTTGTTATTTCCTACCCATCATGGATCAATATGTTCATAGCATATGCTAAAAATGAATTACTACCAAGACGTAATAAGGAAAGACACAACCAGCCCCATTTAAAAAATTTTAGATTTCTCTGTCAAATTTCTTTGTAGGTTTCTGGAATCTCCCTGTGAGTCCCTTCCCACCGGGCTGGGTGGCAGTGTGGCTGGCAGAGCGCTGGGTGCAGCCCTGAGCTAGACTCATGGCCAAGGCAGAGAGGAGGGGAAGGCAGGGCATGGGATTCTTGGCTACAGACTGACCTGGACCCCCTCTGCCGTCCAAGAAGAGAGGCTAGGGGTATGACCAGGTGGCGCAGGTTTGGGGTCCAAGTAAGAGGCTCAGACTGCCTCTGCCACTCGGGTACCCGCAGAAGGGGAGCTCGGCACCCTGAGTCTCCAGTAGCTCATTTCCGAGTCAGGTGCTGTGAGTGCGTGCATTAGGTTGGTGGCAACTAACTTCCTGCCTTCCTCGAAACCCTATGTGGGATCTGTGATAGCCTTGTCTGAAAGTAGCTTTGCAAATGCCCATGGTATGGGGATTCCCTAATTATAGTGCGTATGTTTACATAGAGGATTTTGGTCACTGGATTTTTCCCTTTTTTTTTTCCCCCAATAGAATCAAGGCATCTTTTGGCCTGGGATGTCCTGGAGTGGGAGGAGTGGAGTGAATGATTGAGGTGGAAAACCGCTGCAGGGACAGACAGAGGGGAAGACACTATCTGGGCCTTTGCCTTAGTGCTTTTCCATAGTAGCTTCTTAAATCTCTAACATCTGATGGGCATCTCATCAGAAACAGCTTCAACCCGCCCCTTGATGGTGGTGGTATGCTGAGAAGGGCTGCTGTGTGGTTCTGGGGGAGTCGGGGATGGGACCCTGGTGGATAGTGCCGTGTCAAGGTGACCCTTGGGCCATCTGCTGTTGGAATAATAAAGGAGGCCCAGGTATTTGCTGATACCCTTGGGTCAACATTTTCGTGATGAAACAGTTGAGACCAAGGAAGCCAAGCAAGAGGGTCATCGTTGGTGGGTGTTGCTGTCTCATCTGGGGCTTCCCTGGTGGCTCAGTGGTAATGAATCCGCCTGCAGTGCAGGAGCCGTAGGAGATACGGGTTCAGTCCCTGGGCTGGCAAGATCCTCTGAAGGAGGGCATGGCAGCCCACTCCAGTATTCTTGCCTGGAGAATCCCATGGACAGAGGAGACTGGTGGGCTACAGTCCATAGCATCACCAAAAGCCAAGAGTCAGACACAACTCGGGTGACTTAGCACACAGGCACATGCATCTGAGTGGGAATTTCCTCAAGTGCTGGAAAGATCTTTGTCTATGAGCCCAGGTCTGGGATCTTGTCTTCATCCTCCTTTTTTAGTTCTTCTGACCCACAGCACAGAGCACAGGATCCTTAAGTGTCTTGCCTTTGTTTCTGTTCTTAGGTCAGGAAGATCCCAACAGTCTGCGCCATAAATACAACTTTATTGCCGATGTCGTGGAGAAGATAGCTCCCGCCGTGGTTCATATCGAACTGTTTCGCAAGTAAAAAGCGCCTTCCTTTTTTTCCCCCAGTCTCCGAAGCTCCCACCAAAACTGCTGCCATAAGCAAAACATCAGAGCTATTTCTGAGACACTTTAGAGTGTCACTGAATACAGTCCTACAAGAAGATAAGCTCTTCTCCCTTGGGCTGTTTTCCTGTTTGCCTATTGAAATCTACATTCTTGACCCTTCTAAGATGTTTTAAGAGCCTCCGGTTCTGAAGAGACTCCCTAAGAATATTTTCTAAGTGGAATTTTGGGATGCGAATAAAAGTCAGTCTAATATTCTATCTTTTAAAGTTGAATAAAGACATTGTGCAGAGTAACAGTTGCTAGTAATAGGTGTCTGTTGCTGTTATAGAACTGATGCATCAGTGTGTCAGAGGGTTGATTTTAAGTGTTTCAGCTTTAACCGGGTACTCTTTTTGGTTCTAGGCTTCCTTTTTCTAAGAGGGAAGTGCCAGTGGCCAGTGGGTCTGGATTTATCGTGTCTGAAGATGGACTGATTGTGACAAACGCACACGTGGTGACCAACAAGCATCGGGTCAAAGTTGAGCTGAAGAATGGCGCCACCTATGAGGCCAAGATCAAAGACGTGGACGAGAAGGCGGACATTGCCCTTATCAAAATCGACCACCAGGTAGGTGTGCTCCCCACCTGCAGGACCAAGTTCTCAGGTGCCTTGGCTGACGCTTGGCTAAATCCGGAGAGGTCAAAACACACCAGAACTCCCTGATTTCATGAGTTTCTCAAGTGGGACCGAGCCAGTTAGGTCTGGGTCAAAGGATAGCATTTGTGAGCTGCTGAGTGTGGCCTGGGGTGGGGAAAGGGTGGGATCTCACGGAAGCTTCTTGAATAAGCAGGTTATAAGATCAGAGTTTTAATAATAGTGTTCTAAATTTTTATCAAAGCAGTAGGCTTATGAAGAAATGGGTAGGTAAGCAGTGAAAACTGAGTTTCCGTTCCATTCCTACCCCTCAGGCAACTGTTACTACAGATTTGTGTTCCTCCGTGCATGTATAAAGAATTTACTGGGTTTTGAAGTTAACCATCATTAGCATGGAAACAACTACTCTGAAAACAAACCAGGTCTCCCAAACTGGGCTTTTGCAAAGTTTCTAGAAGTGTTTTAAAACAGTACTTCACACTCAAAAACGTTTTGCAAACCTTGAATTAAAGCTAATTGATTTTGTCCTCATAGCCATGGCACCCCACTCCAGTACTCTTGCCTGGAAACTCCCATGGACAGAGGAGCCTGGTAGGCTGCAGTCCGTGGGGTCCCTGAGAGTTGGACACGACTCAGTGACTTCACTTTCACTTTTCACTTTCATGCATTGGAGAAGGAAATGGCAACCCACTCCAGTGTTCTTGCCTGGAGAATCCCAGGGACGGGGAACCCTGGTGGGCTGCCGTCTGTGGGGTGGCACAGAGTCGGACACGACTGAAGTGACTTGGCAGCAGCAGCAGCAGCAGCACTTCTCAAAGCTTCTCATATGCTCATGTGCATAGGATCCTCCTGCAAGAGTGTGACTCTGAACTACAACTATCTGAGCACAGAATTTTTTTTTTTAAATTGAGATGTAAAGAGCTCAGTTTGGGAAATGGCTTGCTTTCTGTTGAAACATTCTCCTTGTAGTCATTTTTGTTCTGTTGATTTGTTTAGCAAAATCTTCAAGTGTGCATGCTAAGTTGCTTCAGTTGTGTCCAGTTTTATGCGACCCCATGGACTGTAGCCTGTCAGGCTCCTCTGTCCATGGGATTCTCCAGGCAAGAATACTGGAGTGGGTTGCCATGTCCTCCTCCGGGGGATCTTCCTCACCCAGGGATAGAACCCACGTCTCTTACGTCTCCTACATTTGGCAGGTGGGTTCTTTACCATTAGTGCCACCTGAGAAGCCCAAAATCAAGTCCAGTTTTTATCAGACCATCAGTAGTTCCCATTTGTTGGTATGTTGATAACAGAGGTTTGGTTTGCTAAGTGGCAGGTGCCTAGTGAGATTGAATTTTGTGGTTTCTCCACACTTTGTCATTTTTCAGACTTCATCTGGAAGGAGGAATTGGGATAGACTAGAATCTTGTTTCTGCACCAGGAGAAGGTCATAAACTGAGAGGCAGAGAGTGGTCTTCTTTTCCGGCTCTCTGTGTCTTACGTGATCTGAGCTGTGAAGTCAGACCACGGTGAAATAGCACAGGCTGTTTACGTTTGTGCTGTTGATCAGAGCAGAAACAGGCCCTGTGCCCAGCGTAGGTAACTGACCTTTAGAGAGGTCTCGATTGCATACTATTTCTGTTAGGTTACCATGGGATTTTTGTAACAACTCATCTTTCAAAATGTGTTTATGGGTCATAGTATAGTCATACTAACTTCTACCTGGTAAGCTCNACCCCACCCCCACCCCCACCACCCCGTCCCAGCACTGCAACTTTCAGATAGTGTCGTGTCTGCCTGTATAAAGCCCTTCACACTCTCCCTGTGCTTATGGAGAAATCTTAACGACTTGACCAGAGATTTAAAGGTGTACCCAGTCTGTTGGGGGTACCATTTTCCCCTCCTGCATTCTCTCTACACCTCCCCCATGTGGTTAACCCCCCACCGCCTCCCACAAAGCAGGGCTGTTCTCTAGGGGCCCTGGTCTTGCCTTCCCCGGGGTATCCCTCTTCCAGCCCCTCCATAGGTGGCCTTCCGGTCCTTCAGCGTGTGTGCGTGCTAAGTCACTACAGTCACATACAACTCTTCACGACCCCACAGACTATAGCCCTCCAGGCTCCATGGGGATTCTCTAGGCAAGAATACTGGAGTGGGTTGCCATGCCTTCCTCCAGGGATCTTCCAGACGCAGGGATCGAACCTGTGGCTCCTGCACTGCAGGCCGATTCTTTACCGCTGAGCCACTGGGGAAGACCCCGGTTCTTCAGGCCTCAGGTTAAATTCTGCCCCCGACAGTCCTTCCCTGTCACCCACCCAGGGAGGGTCATGTCCCTGTCTCCCCTCCTCACTCTGGGGATGCCTAACCCCAGAGGGGATCTCACGTCACTGTTCTTATTTCCCTCCCAGTTGTCGTGTTTACTTGTGGATTTCAGTTTCTCTCTGCTGCTGGGGTGTGAGGGCCACAGCGGTCTTAGTCGCTTGTCTTGTAGGGGCTCGGCAGCCGTGTGCAGAGGATGAATTCAGAGTCCTCCGCTCAGAGGAGGCAAGGCTGGCTGCTTGTGGGCTTGGGGGGTGAGTGGGAGGCAGGAAGGTGCTGGGGCTCCCGCAGTGGCTGCTCCCCACTTTCAGAGGAGGAGGAACCCCGCAGCAGGCGGGCTGCAGAGCGGCACCTCCGACTCCGCCGCAGACTCCACGAGGCCAGTGTTCGTCTGATTCCTGGAGCTGGGACAACGTGTGGCCTTGCTGGGCCCTGGGGGCTCTGTGGTCCTGGGTCACTCAGAGCCCTGGGAGCAGTGAGGTTTCCTGTGGGCACTCCTCCCTGATGCCAGCACCCCCAGGGGATATTTGGGAGCAGGCTTGTCCTGTCTTGTGAAATGGTTTTCTCCCTGCACCTCCAGGCCAGGCCTGCAACTGTCCGCCACCATCTTTGGGCCAGATGCCACCTACTGCTGAAGGAAGTGGCTGAAGGTGACATTTCTGGCCTTGGGGGGCTGCTCTGTGGGCAGAGGGTCCTTTTCCTGCTGAGCTGGCTGCTGAGGCCAGAAGAGCTGACACCCCCCGACTGTGAAATGTAGAACCCGGATGGCCCTGGGAGAGTGAGGGTCCCAGACCCTTCACCGCCGAGTTTCAGGAGCTACTGAGCAGCTCTGGTCTGTCTCCAGGCCTGTCTCTCAGAGCCTGGCCCGCTGGTGGCGGACCTGCCCTGACTTCTTGGAGCGAGGAGGGTCTGGGTGACCCGGGGACGGTGGCAAGAGAGGGGAGCGGCGGGTGCAGGCGTGACTCATGCCCCTTCCCACCCCGGCCCCCGCCTCCAGCCAGTTCTCCTCAGACAACCTGATTGTCAGAAGGCGCTGACTCAGCCGCCCGAGCTTGTCCAAAAGTGAATCAGATAACACAGGGCCTGGGCTGGACCGGCTCCCCGTCTTCTGGAGTCTGTCACTCATCCTCATAAAGTAACCAGGAGCTGGAATGCGGCTCCCAGTACCATAGCTACCCTGGTATTTTGTTTCTGTGTTTTTCCATTTTGAATTCTTTTCTCCACTCCCTCTGTCCTGGGCATTCTGTGGTCTCTCCTCTTTTTTTCTCCCTGAACTGAGAGGCTGGCATTGCATTGGCTAAAGAGGCCGCAGACTCTTCTCGATGTTAAGAGGCTCCTGTTACGGTATTGATTTTTTTTTTTTTTTAACCAATTTTAGGGGGAGGCAGATCAATATTTCATTAGATGATGTCCATCCAGACTCTGGATTGGAAGCCGGCATTTTTACTCTGGGTCGGCCTTCGCCCAGGGGCTCATGGGGATGAGGCTCCTCACTGTTCTGATTGCAGCTTCTCATGGAATGTGAAAATATTTCAGTTCCCCAAACCATCAAAAACCAGAGCCCTAGTGTGTTTTCTGGCCCCATTTCAAGAACTTAGTTGATTGTTAAGGAAATTCTTTGGCTATGTTTTTCTCTTAATATGGTAATGCTTTTTTTTTTTTCACTTTGGTGATTTCTCTTCAGGGAATTCAACCAAGACTATTATTTATGGTTCTGGCAAAGCAGTTCCCAGGTTGTTGGGACTGAATCTGTAGGTGTCCCATGGGGAACATCCCCTTCACTGGGGGGGAGGGCATGCACTGGTTCCATTCGCTAGTTTTGTTAGTGTGTAGCAGTGTGTTGGGACCTGGGGTTGGCCAGCTGTGGCCTGCAGTCCAAATCTGGCCCTCCATTTGCTTTTGTAAATAAAGTTTTATTGAGACACAGCCATACCCGTTTGCTTTGGTAGAGTCTACAGCTGCTCTTACTGGTCAGCGGCAGAGTTGAGTACTTGGGGTGGAAGCCACCTGGTCCATGAAGCCAACAGCTCTTACTTTTTGACCTTTCACAGAAAAAAATTGCCAACTCCAGTGAGAGCTGGTTAACACTTGGCTCTAGAGGAGCCGAATGTGCTTGGACTGAAATATACTCTTTAGATCCAAGTGAGGTGAAGCCCGAGGTAACACAGGGGGAAAGAGCAGAGAAGCTGATCTCATTTGCCCTCGTGGGGACGGTGCTTCTTTGCTGAAGAAGATGCCTTGGTCTTGCTGGATGAAGCAGAGAGGCTTTAGTTTTAACCTCTTCCTCTGCAACTTTGATAGAGAGGAATTTTGTGAATTCTGAATTATTATCTAGTTTTAAATCCTAATGATCTTCAACGATCTGGTTCATTCATTGTTTCTGTTATTCTTTATTCATACCTGGTGTCTATAAATACTTATTAAGCATCTATTTTGGGGACTTCCCTGGGGACTCAGACAGTAAAGAATCTGCCTACAATGTAGGGGACCTGGGTTTGATTCCTGGGTTGGGAAGATCCCCTGGAGAATGGAATGGCAACCTGCTTCAGTATTCTTGTCCGGAGAAGCCTATGGACAGAGGAGCCTGGTGGGCTACAGTCCATGGAGTCACAAAGAATCAGCCAGGACTGAGCCTCTAACACAAGCATCTATTTGACCAAATACTGTGTTGAAGATGTAAAAGCAGTGGGCAGAAGCCATGGAGCTTACTGTCTGGTGTAGAAACAGGCAGATTGGATAAATATGGCGATTGGGTCAATGAAGGAACAAACAGAGAAAGCAGTAGGAGGCATGGAGGCTGGGGTGCCCTCTGAAGGTATTGTTGGCTCATCTGAGCAGATAACATCCACACTGAGATGTGAAGAGCAGACAGAGGCAGCCAAGGGAGAGAGTGGGAGGCCTAAGTTGACTAGCTTTGCTTTTCTGCCCAGCTTGAGGATGTGGACCTTGGACAAGGTACAACCTTATTTCCCAGTGAGTTTCCTAGAGGCTTCCAGAACACAAGTTAACTGGCTCCTCTGCGTATTGTCTATGCCTCTCATTGGCTTTGGGGTTCCTGGTCGCACTCGGGAAAGCTCCCCTTTCTTATGCAGTCAGTTTCTGAGAGTCTAGAAGTGCAGAGGGTTCATAATGAGCTGGTTGCCTCTCATTCATGGCAGGATGGAAGTAGTTTCCCACAAATGCTTTCCTAAAACCAACCATTTTCCATGGCAAGGCATAAATAAGACATTCTGGTGAGTTGAGGACTGGTTATTCTAATAGTTGTGCTAATTAACGAGTCCCTTTTATTAAATAAGGCACCACAATCTGATAATGAGAACCTGTGACTCATGGCATTTCCCTCTTTGCTTTGGCTGCCAGGCGACTCATAGAAACCACTGGGCCTGTGGCTAGAATATTTTTTATGCTACCATTTTATATCATGGCTATGTAAGAATTAATTTATTGTAATAAGCGCTGTGTCATTGACAACCCAAATTATTTTTATATAGAGAAAGTTATACATCTTTGGGCTTCCCAGGTGGCACCAGAGGTAAAGAACCCACCTGCCAATGCAGGACAACACGCTCCAGTATTCTTGCCTGGAGAATCCCATGGACAGAGGAGCCTGGCGGGCTACAATCCATAGAATCGCTGAAGGGACTTAGCATGCATACGTCTTTAAGATAGTTTTAGAATGAATAATACGAAAATGATATATCCTGGGCAACTTCCTTGCTTCTGGAGCCACACACACTCTAAGTGGTCCTGGGTAGGAGGGATCCCCTCTGCCTTCAATTCAGCTTAGCAGATACCAAGAAGCTGAGCCCTGAACGTACCAAACAGAGTGAGGCCACACCCTTCCCTTTGTGGAACGGGTGGGTGTAAGTTGTCTCCTATCACCTGAGCCCCAAGCCTGCAGCCTCATAGACGATTGAAAACCAGGCTGCATCCGGGGTCAGGTACCCAAACTGAAATGCCAGGCCTTGGCTAACCCCCAGTATTGGCCTAATCCCAATTTTAGGATCCTGATGGATCTTTTAAGATCTGATCTGTTTACTCATTCGTATATTCACGTTCATATCCCTTGATTTTCATAAATATTTGTTGGCCAAACACCACTGTCGCAGCACCGGCCAACCCGAAGTCGTCGGACAGAAGCAGGGGAGCTGGCAGATGGGGAAGGCAAGCTGCACTCAGTGAGACAATGTTTTTCCACTTCTTGATGCCAGAGAATATATACAGTCACTGGCCCTTGGGCTTCCGTATAAAAATGTTGACATTTTGCGGTTTAAACAGCAAGAGTAAGGGGATCTTTGAAATGCCAGCATTTCTTGATATAGCTTAAGGGAGACTAAACATTACGGTGATGTGTGTAAACAGTGAGGAGGACTAGGTTGATTGATTTGCCTTTTCTCTCTTTCATTTTTCCATAACCATCCTGTTTCTTTTCTCTCCTTCCCTCCTTCTCCGTCACTTCTCTTACCTGTCCCACCTGAACGCCCCCACTCCAGTCACCCCCACCCACCAGCCCGCACATTGCACCTCTTCTCCTCCTCTCCCGGTACAGCAACAATAAGGTGTCAATTTGTGGAAGCAGATGGTGGTAACGCGATGACACCGTCCCTCCGAGTTCTGTGTATGCTGTGATCTCGGTGCCATGTAGGAGATCCTTCCTGGCCCGGCCTCTCGACTCACCTGCTTCCTGCAGCCCCCTCCGTTGGTTGTACCCTTGACCTTGTCATCCCTGATAACCTCCACCCTCTCTGATCTGAATCCCAGGCTTCTCATTCTTGGTCTGCCTCCTCCTCCCCTGGCACCGCTGCTTTGTGGTCACAGGACCTGTGCACTCACAGAAGAGAACCCTGCTTGAGGGTTTAATGCTCTGAAAAGTGAAGTCGCTCAGTCGTGTCCGACTCTTTGTGACCTCCCTGGTAGGCTTTGTGACGCCTGTAGCCTACCAGGGTCCTCTGTCCATGGGATTTTTCCAGGCAAGAACACTGGATGTGGGTTGTCATTGCCTTCTCCAATTAATGCTCTGAGGTCTCTTTTAATTTTTTAAATGATTTTATTATTTATAGCTGTGCCGGGTCTTTGTAGCTGTGAGAGCTTTTTTCTAGTTGCAGCGAGGGGGCTGCTCTCCCTGGCAGGGCGTAGGCTTCTCACTGCAGTGGCTTCTCTTGTTGCACAGCATGGGAGGACTTCAGTAGCTTTGGCTCCTGGGCTCAAGAGCACCGGCTCAAGAGTTGTGGCACGTGGGCTTAGTTGCTCTGCGGCATGTGAGGTCCTCCCAGATCAGGGGTTGAACCCGTGTCCCCCGCACTGGCAAGCAGATTCTTTACCACTGAGCCGCCAGGGATGCCCTCTCCATTTGGGTTTATCTTTGAATTTGTGCTTTGTAAGTGAAGTCTGATGAGTGGAGTATATGCTGGGTGCTTGGAGCCTTCCCACGTTCCTTGTTGCCTTCCCTCTTCCCCAGGATGGGTTCTTGGCTACCCTGCTCCTCTGGCTCTTGAGACCCCTGGCCTCACACGGCAGTCACAGCCACCCTTCTTCCCCGAGGGCATACAGACATGGGGTATGTATACCCTCCAGCATCCTGGGCAGCGGATAGATGACTCTATAGCTTGTTCTGCCAGCAACAAGGCAGGGCCAATCCCTGCCCACCCCATCCAGGTACCTGGTGCCTCCTGGTGCCGAAGGAAGTTGCAGCACCCTTGGGGGTAGTCTGTCCTCTGTGGGTTGGGGCAGTGGGCCCTTGAGATGGGGCAAGGGCTGGCTCAACTTCTGAGCCCCTGCTTGGGCACAGTGCATGGGTCACCGGTAGCTGGTGAGCAGAGTACTGAGCCTGAGGCTCTGGGTCTGTACTCATCCCATGAACAACTTCGTGCCCCAGAGAGCACAACACTAAACAGCAAATAAAAACATCAGGACAGATGAAGAGAGAGAGCATGGAGAAGAAAAAAAAAAGCCTTATATTTTGGTGCCTTTAATGGCACTTTTTATGTACTTTGTGAACAAGGGAGTCTACATTTTTATTTTGTCCTGAGCCCTGCAAATTATGTAGCAGAGCCCTGGTTCATCCATTGTCCCTCAGCCCCTCATGGGCTCACTTCTGTCCTTGCCGGATCGCCATGTCTCAGGCAAGTCTTAGCTGCTGACATCCCCCTGAACTCTATGGCCTACTTTGCCGTCCCTTAGGAAGCACGCAAGTTCAGTGGCACCGCTCCTTGCTGTGATTGGGGTACATGCCCTGTTCCTCCCATTGCATATTTTTTGAAGAAAATGAAAGGTTAGCATAACTGCTTCCAGAAGACCACACTGAATCACTTAGTTGAGTCTCAGCCAGTTCCTGCAACATCAGCCTTTGAAGCAAATTTCATCGGACACACAGGACCAGCCCGTGAGCCTCAGCCCCTTGGAAATGCCTGTGCTGGGCAGCTGGCAGACATGGTGGCTTCTGCAGATTCAGCATCAAAAATATTTTTGTAACAGGAGCACTTTATACTCTGCAAGGAAGAGAAAGAAGTCATTGGCTTGCATCATGAGGTTAAAAAAAAAAAGTTGCCAATTTTTCTTTTAGTTTTATTGGTTTGTTTTATGGCCCTTCCTTCCAAGCTTTGGGGAATGAGGTTGCAATGAGAGTAGTGCTCAAGGGCTTTTAAGCGAATCCTAGGGTGGCCAGAGGCTGAAATGTTGATGGATCGTTGTTTTGAGGTCTGCTCTCGATGATTACTGGCTGAGCCAGCGTCTGGAGAATTCCAGGAATCCCCTTTCCTCTTGGGCTGCGAGAGTCTGCAGGAATCATCTGACCCCTTTGGGGAGTCGCATGAGGAGAGATTTATTAAGGGCTCTGAGGATTGTTTTGACCTCACCAATTTAACCATTGGCTGCTAAGAGGTGTTTTGGAAATCTACCCAGTCTTCTGGAAAGATCCCTAATTGTCAGAGCTGAGGTATGACCTTGGACATCACCAGGCTCAACTCCCTTACTTTAGAAGCGATCAAACTGAAACCCAGAGAAGTCTGTCAAGTGACCCAAGGTCAGAGTGAGTTAATACAGATGTCCTGCTCCCTGGGAAATTGTGCTCCCAGTCTATCTCGAGACCGAGGGTGGCCGTGTGTGTGTGGGGGGGTTTGTCTGTGTCTTCACTCTGTGCCACCCTTTGTGGATGCTGGGGGATAAGCCTGTGGCCAGCCATTGGCAGGGTGCTTGCTCACCACAGGCCATTTCTTCCTGCAGGAATCAGAGTTGTGATGACCCTGCAGGGGGAGGCCAGGCCCCACAGAGGGCTCATGAAGCAAGTGGTGCTCCAGAGACTGCCTCCACGCCCAGCCCGGGCTTGGCTGAGTGTAACTTGGGCTCCCACTGGGAGAAGCAGTGTGGCCTGGGTCCTCACCCTGAGGACGTGTGGCCTCGGCTCCCTCCGTCTCGCCTCTGTTCTGACTTGCCCTCAGCTCTCCCACGGCCCTGTTGTGTGTCATCTCTGCTCCCGCCTTCTGCTCTGTGACAAGGTCTGGCACCAGCAGCTCTTTTCTGCTGCATCTGGGCAGCGGGCAGAGGGGACTGGTGAGAACACCTGCGATCTCAGTGAGATCACTGCCATCAGCCGTGGGACCATTGGTCCCCTAGTGTGTAGACTGGGTACAATGCCTGTCCCATCTGCCTATTGAACTAAATAATAGTCACAACCTAGACGTTGAGACTTACATTTTATTGGGTGGGAATTTTTAGGACTTCAGTCCAGGGAGACAGCATCTCAAGTGATCCTGAGGGAACTGCTCGGAGGAGGAGAGGGGAAGAGCCAGATTGTGTGGAAGTTTTGCAACAAAAGGCAAGTAGTCTTACTTATCAAGCCAGTCAGTCCTAAACGAAATCAACCCTGAGCATCATTGGAAGGACTGATGCCCTGCTGCCCCAGCGCCTAACTCAGGCACATCCCGAGGGGCTAAGGCAGCCTCGGGGGCCCAGGGAAGAATGGAATGTGCTGGGCCCTTCTGGACTCTCAGCCCTTCTGAAGAGACACACAAGGGAGCAAAGAGCCTATTACTTCTAGTTAGTGTTGTCNCCTAACTCAGGCACATCCCGAGGGGCTAAGGCAGCCTCGGGGGCCCAGGGAAGAATGGAATGTGCTGGGCCCTTCTGGACTCTCAGCCCTTCTGAAGAGACACACAAGGGAGCAAAGAGCCTATTACTTCTAGTTAGTGTTGTCATAACCCTGAGTATCAGCTGAAGAGCTGACTCGTTGGAAAAGACCCTGATGCTGGGAAAGACTGAGGGCAGGAGGAGAAGGGAGCAGCAGAGGATGAGATGGTTAGATAACATCACTGACTCAATGAATGTGAATTTCCAGGAGACGGTGGAGGACAGAGGAGCCTGGTAGTCCCTGAGGTCACAAAGAGTCTGGCACAACTTAGCAACTAAACAGCAAAGTCTTCACATCAAAAGGTTATTGTTAATAAAAGCAAACCAGATATCCCAAGTTAGGGAGTTTAGTGCTTTTTTATGCATGGGATGATGCAAGAGTCTGGGTTCACTGAAATCATTCCTTTCTTATGCATCTCTGCCATCCTGGGTGTTTCCTGTGTTTTTTTTTTCACATCGTGAACTGCCTTGGGGCTCACCATAGGGAGTGGCTGCAGTCTGATGGCTGGTATCCTTCTCCTTCCTGAGTGCCCTTAGGGCTCTCTAGCTCACTTTAGAGGGCTGCAACCGCTGATGACTGTGTCATCCTTGTTTACTGATATGGCAGGAAGTACTTCATTTCTCACGCCCTCAGGACAGAGCATGACGCTTGTAGGGCTTGCGGACAAGGAGGAGGTTTGTCTACAAGCCACTAGTATCTCACGCTGAGTGCCCTGGCAATTTGTGATCATTGCTTTCCTTTGAAACAATTCTTTCTGTCCCTTCTCCTCTTCCTCCCTCCACTCCCCAAAAATCTGCCTGAAGCAATATATACTTGCAGCCCTTTTCAGACGTGTATTAGGATCGCCACTGTAAAAGGAACCATTTTTTCCCTAAGTTTCAGTGGANCTTTCCTTTGAAACAATGCTTTCTGTCCCTTCTCCTCTTCCTCCCTCCACTCCCCAAAAATCTGCCTGAAGCAATATATACTTGCAGCCCTTTTCAGACGTGTATTAGGATCGCCACTGTAAAAGGAACCATTTTTTCCCTAAGTTTCAGTGGACACTGATGGTTACTCACCACGAAGCCCTCCTCTGTCTTGCTGACACAGCCCTGAGTTTGTTTTCTGTCCACTCCTGACTGCCCCGACCCAAGCACCTAACTCAGGCACATCCCGAGGGGTTAAGGCAGCCATGGGGGCCATGATCACCCCAGCCCCCACCAAAGTATAGTTGAAGATAACCTTGACCCCCAGGGAAGAATGGAATGTGCTGGGCCCTTCTAGACACTCAGCCCTTCTGAAGAGACACACAGGGAGCAAAGAGCCTCTTACTTCCAGTTGGTGTTGTCACGTCTTCCTGTCTTGCCTGGAATGATGGTGGCCCTTTTGTGGCCGTGAGAACAGGCTGCTGCTGCTGAGCTGGAAGGAAGGAAGGAGCTGCTTCTCACCCTTGCCCCTGAGCCTTGGAAGTGATCAGTCCTCGCACCACTCTGCCCTTGAGCAGGTGGATGTTTATTTTATTTGCATTGGTTTTTCTCTTACTTGCAGCTGGAAAAAAAAAAAAACAACAACCAACCCTAATTAATGCACTCAAATCATTTTTTAGTGTTGATCTATATTTAGCCCTTATGGAAGATTCTCTGCTGAGTTGCCCTAGGGGAGGGAGATGGATTTTAGCTCTTTTTCTTGCTGTGTGTCCTGATGATTTGTGTGTCTACCCCGTTAGACAGTAAGCCTGGAGGGCATGGGTGGATTTCACTGATCTCTTGTGATCCCTGTGCCAGGCCCGGCCCTTGGTGAGTACTTGTTGAGAAGGTTGTCTTTCAGTGTAGGCATTATTTCATGGGAGGGGTATTGCCAGGCCTACGGGATGTGGGTCCTTCGTTTGTTGTCATCTAAACGAATGGTAAGAGCCTTCTTTAATCATGCTGTGTATGTTTTAGCAGTAACACATGCCTCCATGCTTTAGCAGTAAATCTACCACACCATTCGTATCCTGCCTACAGTTTATCGTTAGTGACTTAATATGGACATGGCGTGTCTGGAGTCCACACGCAAGACTCTGACACCCTCGTCTGGGCTGTTTCTCCGTCGACCCGGGTGGCATGGCCGATGACCCGGGGGATCCGTGTTCCCTTCCACCCCTCTTGCTGACGCTGCTGTGGGACCGGCATTTAGCACAAGCGAGTCACTTACAGGCTGAGGGGAACGTGCCTTTTAGCTTAGATTTCCTGCCTCTCTTACTGGCCTCCCAGCCTCCTCCCTCTCGTCAGCAAGAGCGTGACCTTGAGAACGGGCAGTATGATGGACTCACCTTGGGATGCCCTTCGTGCTGGAGGGGTTGGGATAACATGAGGCTCTCCTGGTGAGGTCCAAGGGCTCTTGCTCGGCTCTGGTCCAGAGCCTTGGGGTTGAGCTTTGCCACTACGAGTTCTCCACACCTGCTTTGCTGCGTGCCCGACTGCATTTCACCTTCCCCCTGCAACAGCTGGAGAACCTGAAGACAAGGAACGGGAGCTGGGCGCCTGTCCATTCTTCCTCCTTCCCCTCCTCCTCCCGCCTGCCAAGCGGAGGATGAATGTCCGCGCCTTTGCTTCATAGGCGCGCTGCGAGGCTCCAGTGAGGTGATGAGGTGTGGGCAGTGGCTGTCAGGAGCCAGGCTGGCATCTCCAAGATGGCCTGTGGTCAGGTCGCTGCAGAGCAAGGCTTAGACAGGGTGTCTGCTGCCAGGAGCCTGGAGATAGCTTTGATGTGGGTGGTGTGGGAACCAGCCTGTGGACTGCAGCGCAGGGTTAAACCGGAAAGTGGGAGGGGGTTGAGGGGGTGGACCCCAGGGTTTTCCCATCCCCAGGTCAAGGCTGAGGCACGTCTTAGCGTTTCCCACTGTAGCTGCATTGTCTCTTCCCCAGGTCTCCCCGTGGACTGTGTGTCTAGACAGCTATGGAATAAAATGCTCAATTACCAAGTAGGAATTTGGCCAGCGGAGGTATCTCTGCACCGAGCAGACAGGCCCAAGATGAGGAGAGAGGCTGAGAACGAGCCCCTGTTGTATCTAAAACAGGCTGGAGAGCCTGGAGCTCGCAAGGCCAGCCAGCACCTGCGGAGAGCAGAAGCCAAGTGGCCCACGAGAGGTATTTTGACCTCCTGAAGGGCTGTAAATCTGGCCTGGCCCACATCTCCAGCCCCTGTCACTCCCTTGCAAAGATTTCTGCCTACAATTAGAATTCAGATTAACACCGACAAGGAGTGAAGCTCTAAGAGGTGGGAAGCCTCTTAGCCTGTCATTTAGCCAGGCTGCTTGCGAGCTGTGCGGAGTCAATTCAGCTCTGAGCTTCAGTTTCCACATCTGTAAATGGGGAAAAATATGCACTAACTGCCAAGACGGTTGTGAAAAAGGGCTTTGTCATCTGAGGGGTAAAAGATCATTCCTTCCACATCAGTCCAAGCTTCATAGTCTAAGACTCCCCCTTGAGATATGTCCACTTGCTTATTTATGTCTTATGATTGTCGCTTAGAATCTAGGAGATGCTTCTGTGAATGAAAATTAAACAAGGTGACACCTGGTGCTGCCACTGGTGCAGGTTTGGCCCATGATGGCTTGTGAGCTGAGTTTCTCCCCTTGTGTTGAAGTGAGGAGTGGGCCCTGGGGAGACTTGGGCTTGTATTGCTAGTGCCCACCGGTCCCAGCCTGCATGGTCACTCCAGTGAGTGACTTTACTGAACTGGAGCCCACCTGGTACATGGGGTCCTCTGGGCCCCGTTCCTGGATGCAGGCCTGCTCCTCTGCAGGCAGCGCAGCTGACCTGAGCCGTACGTGGGCCCTCGATTCTCTCCTTCCTCCTGGGTTCTCTCCTCCATCCATACAGCTTCTGCTTCCCACAGCGTTGCATGCTTTCCTCGGCCCCTGGGTCTGAGCTCAGACTTGGAGACAGGAGCTCCAGGGAGCGCTGTCTTCAGGCCCCTCTTCCTTTGAAACCCACTGTGATGTGGCCCCCTGGGTCTGGCCCCCTTTCCTAGGGGATGGAAGTGAAGGGACAGGGTTGGAAGATGAGTGGATGCTAATTAAGACTCCACAGTGAGTCCTCCCATGTAACTTTCTGATGTGGTTCCCGGCTTGCTGCTGCACTGATGTGGTCTGGGCCTACCTTCTGGGTTTGAACTTGACCTCTAGCCTTGAAACTGGTGAAAAGCAGCTGGAGAACCCAGCCCAGGAGCCATGGCCGCCATGTCTAGCCCTGCAGCCCAGCTTTGAAGGCTGTGCCTGGGTCCCGAAGGAGTGGCAGTGTCGCCCGGCAGGCCCAGGGTGGCCGAGCGCTCATCACCAGCTCTGACCCTGTCCGCTCAGCTCCTGCGGCTGTTGGATGAAATCATCCCTGGCAGAGGCAGCTGGCATGGGCCCAGGGTAAACAGGCCCTGCTGAGCTCATTGGCGCACTTCTAGATGAGCTCGGGAGTGGGGGCTTGCAGGCCTGCCCCACTCCAGAGCAGGACCATGCACTTCAGCCTCGGGGACCACAAGGGCACAGTGTCCCTGTCAGGGCAGACCTGTGCCCCTAGCCTCCTCCTGGGTGGGGGGTGAGGACGG
The DNA here is from genome assembly GCA_006410615.1 of Neotragus moschatus. NCBI lineage: Eukaryota > Metazoa > Chordata > Mammalia > Artiodactyla > Bovidae > Neotragus > Neotragus moschatus. Next base: position 429,282 of record SJYA01002945.1, on the reverse strand, counting down.
TGAGGGCTAGGAGACATGGCCTACTCTGTGGGAGTTTACTTCGTGGGGTTTCCCCCACTGAGTCTGCGCAGACCCTGACGTTAATCACAGTAACACAGCTGATGCTTACATGACCCGCTTACATGACCCACTTACATGATGTTTCACTGACAGGTACCATTCACAGAGCTGTTCAGATCCCAAGTCACTGAATTCTCACATCGAACTGATGAGATCAGTGAACTGCATTATTCCCATTTTCCAGGCCAGAACACTGAGGATTAGAGTGGTTGTGAGGTCTGGCCACAATCTAATCAGGCCACTTGGTCTGAGCTCTGGACTGTGGCGCTCTTCTAGGCCTCTTAGTATCTGTGATCGGAGGAGCATCATTTTTCACGTGTCTGTGTGTGTGTTAGTCGCCCAGTCGTGTCTCTTTGCGACTCCATGGACGGCAGCCTTCTGGGCTCCTCTGTCCATGGAATTCTCCAGGCAAGAATACCAGAGTGAGTTGCCATTCCCTTCTCCAGGGGATCTTCCCAACCCAGGGATTGAACCGAGGTCCCCCACACTGCAGGCAGATTTTTTGCCATCTGAACCACGCAAGGGAAGCCCTTGAGTTTTCTGATCCAACATATTCCTGACCAGCATCTTCCTTATTTGGGGTCAGAGGAGGTCTTTGTGGCTCAGTACCTTTGTAGTGGATGAGAGTCTGGGTTCAGTGTTGTAGTTTTAAGCCCCTGGCCTATCTCAAGTCACCCAGTTGCTTGGAACCTCAGTTTCTTCTTCAGTTAAATGGGCCCAGTGACCTCTCCATCTTATTAGCTGGTTTCTGCTCTGTCCCTGGCAGAGGCGATGCTGAAATAACTGCTGGTTTCCACCCACCGCGCCCTCCCAGACTCCTCTCCTCTTTCCTTTGTTTTCGAGGTGGACGAACAGGAGGACTCTTACATTGTAATTAGCATGAGGCCTGGGCCAGGTCTTTGCTTTCTGGGCTGGTCCCCTTTGCTCGGAGCAGCTGCTCATTTTGACTCAGGAAGCAAATGCGAGAGGGACTCGGAGGTTTGCCTGCTCTAGGGAAGAAGGGAGGGCGGAGAGCTTAGAGCTCTCCAGGACGGAAGCCCCGCGCTCCTCAGCCCTTGTGACTCGAGCTGGCTTTGTTTTGTCCCGTTTTGGTCTGAAGAGTAGTTTGGGGCTCCTGACTCTACTGGCCTTCACAGGTCAGTGGGGATCAAGCAGGCTTTGTTGGATTAATCAGCCCGCCTAGACGTCTCCCACAGAGACGGTGGTGGAGGACTTTACCAGGAGAGGAGAGAGCCTGCCTCTTGGGTCTTGGTGTCCAGTGGCCCTGGATGCCTTGCTGTCCCCAACCCCACCTCTGCCCGTCACCAGGATTAGCACAGAGATGCCCCAGACTGAGTCAGGGCAGCTCCAAGCCCTCAGAGCTCCTGATTCTTCAAGACCTAGGAGGGACGTGCCTACAGTAAGAGGGGGCCAATCCACTCTTCCCCTCCCCTGGGGCTGTGGGCTCTAGATCCTTCCTTGGGACTTCACTCTACCATGCCTGTGGTCAGGCTTGCCCCAATCCTATACTTGTCCCCCGCTGTCTCTTGGCCTCAAGGTTTCGGAGCAAATCTGTGCTGACAGGTTCAAAATGTGTTGAGACCCTGAGCTGGCTGGCCTCCAGTATCCATCCCACGTCTTTCCTGGTGTGCGGCGGCAGTGTGCACTTGACCTGCCCTGATTATCTTGGGTGGGAGGGATGTTAGTCCTCACCTGGGAAGGGAGGTCACACCTGACCTCGGTTTCCTGCAAGGCCCGGCAAATACGAGCGGCCCCTGGTGCCTGGTATTCTGTGACATCCATGCATTTACCCGTTTTGCTCACTTAACCCAACACAGCAATGCCAACCTTGTGTTCCCAGGGAAAGCTGCCCGTGCTACTGCTTGGCCGCTCCTCAGAGCTGCGGCCGGGAGAGTTCGTGGTCGCCATCGGAAGCCCGTTTTCCCTGCAAAACACGGTCACCACGGGGATCGTCAGCACCACCCAGCGCGGTGGCAAAGAACTGGGGCTCCGGAACTCGGACATGGACTACATCCAGACAGACGCCATTATCAACGTGAGCCCGTCTGCCACAGGGTCGGGCTGCAGTTGGGAAGCTGGGCTGGGCTCAGGAACTGGGTTGGAATCAGGATCCTCATGGTGCTTCCGATGGGGTCCTTTTGAACCCTGAAAGCAGACAAGGCAGGCGGGCTGGTCCTCAGCCTGCTGGCAGTCTCCAGGGACTCCTGCGACAGGCACTGTAGATTTGCTCAAGTCTGCTGCCTGGAGAAGCTCTCCCTCCCTCCGCTGCCCTGCCCCAGGGCCAGCCACCCCTGGGTCAAGCTTCTTGTGCAACCTTGTGGAAGGAGGGATGCTCAGCTTCACACAGGCTCTGCAGCCCCCAGAGGTGTTTCTGCTGTCTTTGGCGGGGCACAGTCTGAGCACCAGCCCAACCCATTTGATGTCCAGTGAGGTTAGGGATTGTCCCACACAGTCTCATCGGTGGAATCTTAAGTCACATTTTTCCACTTCAGCTGTTTCCCTCTAGGACTTATGTTTCTCAAAAAGTGTTTTCTCCTCCATCTGTCTAATAAGTAAGAAACACAGCGTGTTTTGTGCACTCGCTCCCTCTAGTAGGCTTTATTCCCAAACCTTCTTGTGATCTGCATGAAGTAATGGAAGTAGAGCAAACCGGGTGTATTTTCAGGCCCAGCAGCAAAGTAGGGGTCACATAGACGTGGAGGGAGATGGTGCAGATTTTAAAGACCGCAACACTGAGCAAGTGGGTAGCCAACTTACTGTTGAGAGAGGGAAGATGTGTTAAGTGTTTTGGGAATTTGTTGTTGGCCTCTGGGCTTTGGAGAAAAAAAAAATCAATATATAAATACCCCATTTATGGTACTTAACACTCTCTGAAAACTGTTAAGGTCCTTTGTTTTGCCAGCAAAATATTAAGTAGACAGGAAGAAATGTCAGGAAAGAATTTGCACTCAGGGGCCTGCCAGGCAGGGAGGTAGATTGGACCATGTAATGATATAAACTCATAACCTTTTAATTTTTGCTTATTTTCAGTATGGAAACTCCGGAGGCCCATTAGTAAACCTGGTAAGGCTTTCAAAAAATCTATCTACGTGTTCCCCCCCCCCCCTTTTGATTTCTTTTCAGATATGAACTTGCCAAAGCATATTATCTAATCCTTTCAAATTGAAATCTATGACCGTACTGTACCTTGCAAATGTCTCTTCTTATCTTTTCTGGAAAGAGTAAGGCGTGCTGGTGTTTGGATTGGAAATGCTATGCCAGCGGACATGCTTGTGTCTCCACGTTACAAGTAAAGGCATTGGAATTCAGGTTTGATCCAGGACCAGTTAAAGGAGCCAGTCTTTATTTTGAAGGTGTCAGCAGTTCTGGCTTGCCCCTCAGTCGCCTGAGGAGCTGACTTGGCTCATCCATAGGCTTTGTCTTGGCCAGGAGCCTCCCTTAAGACCTGGCTTGGAATGAGGAGTTATCCCACTCACAAAGATGTCACCTAAGTTTGTATTTTATTTAAACATGAAAAGAGAAGCCTTTGAATCAGATTGTCAGAGCCGGGAAGCAGCTCAGGGTCCCCTGTTCCAGCCCTCATTTACAAGTGATGAAGTCTAAGCCATCTTGTTTAACAAGGCCCAGGAGGGCAGTGGCTCCTGGGTGGTCCCTCGGCGTCGGGGACTGAGTTCTCAGTGCTACTGAAAGTGTCCAAGGAGAGACTTACCCACTCCTGGCAGTTTTCCCCACTAAGCCCGAGTTGGACAACCTTTAAGAATAGTGTTCAAAATAATGATTGGATGGCACGAGGCGAGCCTATTATTCCAGGATGGTTTCCTATGGTGGGCGTCCGCTAAACTGTGAGTTTATCTTGAATGGAAGCACACACACTGGCCTCCTCTGTGGTTTAAAGCTGATTTGCAACAAGCAGAGGAAATGAGATTTGATTGTGAGATTCCGCCTCTCCCAGATCCCCGAGGCTGCTCGGAGATGAGGGTTTGTTTTCCTGGGGATGAAGTCTGTCCGCCCTGAGCTCTAGATGGTTCCTCCCTGATGTCAGCAGAGGAATCTTAAGATTCCTGGAAACGGAGAAGCAGGAAGGTGTGGATAGCTACCTAAAGGTCTCTGAGGTTTCTTGTTTTGTTTTTTTAACTTTTACTTTATCTTGGAGTACAGCTGATTAACAATGTTGTGATAGTTTCAGGTGGACAGCAGAGGGACTCAGCCAAACAAACGCATGTATCTATTCTCCCCCACAGTCCCCTCCTGTCCCAGCTGCCACAGAACACTGAGCAGAGTTCCCTGTGCTATATATTAGTAGGACTCTGGGGCTTTTGGACATGTATTCCCTGCCCAAGGAGCAATTGTACATTTTGAAACTTTCTGATGCTGTGCTTTCATTGTGTTGATTACTCAGTCCTGAGTCCAGTGGGTACTGATTCTTCCACTGCTCAGCTTAGCTTAATACTGCGCACGAGTCAGGCCTCTTGCTCTGTGATGCAGAAGCCCCATCCGTCTGTCTCCTCCTACCCCAATCATGTCTCTGAAGGAGCTCCAAGATTCCTTCCATGCAAATTATCCACTCTCTCTTGGTGGGTATCTTCAGGTGAATCTTCATGGATTCAGCAAGCTAATTGCCTTTTGCTTTTCAGGATGGTGAAGTGATTGGAATTAACACACTGAAAGTGACAGCTGGAATCTCCTTTGCAATTCCATCTGATAAGATTAAAAAGTTCCTAACAGAATCCCATGACCGACAAGCCAAAGGTAAAGCAAACGCCCCCGGCAGCCCACCAGAGATTTTAGGCCTGGGGCTTGCCTACCCCTCAGAAACTGGAGGGCAGAGAAAATGACCCCCTGAAGTCAGCCACACCTTTCCTATCAAGGGAAAGGAATGCGTGTCATTAGGTCATCGGTGTTTGACTGTTGTTTTTGGCCTATGATCATGCATGTTCCATATGGTTCAGTCTGTTATGTAAGGCATGATCTTGGGAGATTTCTGTACATCATTTCACTGCACTATTCATTAATGTTATTTAATTCCTCTGCCTGATCAGGTGGGACTTAGTCCCATTTTACTGATGAGAAAACTGAGATTCAAGGAGCTCATTCAGTCCAGAAATGTTTAGTGACTCTTCTGCTCAATGTCAGGCTGGGGGATCGAAGCTCAACAGGGTCCCTGTCAGGTGTGCTGTTTATCTTCTACCTGGGGGAGAGAGGAGGCAGGTAGTGTCTCAATCAGGATTTGAACCACAAGCTGAGAGCATCCCTGTATGGCCCTGACTACACGACACACTGGGGGATGGAACCCCACTGCTCCTGGTGTCCCTGGCACAGCCACCAACGGGGCTGACCTTCTGCTTCCTTCTGTGGTCCCACCAGGCAAAGCCATCACCAAGAAGAAGTATATCGGCATCCGAATGATGTCACTCACACCCAGGTCGGTAACGGGACATCCGTGTCTGTCTGTGTCTTAAATTCACTTATTTCTTTAAGTTCAAATATTTATTTGTTTAAAATTCAAGTATCTAATTTATGTGGCTGTGCCGGGTCTCAGTTGTGGCATGTGGGATCTTTTAGTTGTGGCACGTGAGCTCTTAGTTACCACGTGTAGGATCTAGTTCCCTGAGCAGGGGTTGAACCTCGGGCCCCCTGCACTGGGAGCTCTGAGTCTTAGCCCCTGGACCACCAGGGATGTCCCTGTGTCTTAAATTTAAAACAGACTAACTTCAGAGGACTCTCACGGGCACCCTGAAAAGAGAAACCTTATTCTCTCTCGCAACAGCTCAGTGTCTGATTTAAGTACCATTAGGAAAGAGAGGAGGGGCCGTTAACCTTGGTGTCACATGGACTACCCTGGTGGCTCAGATGGTAGAGCGTCTGCCTGCAATCCGCGAGACCCGGGTTCCATCCCTGGGTCGGGAAGATCCCCTGGAGGAGGAAATGGCAACCCACTCCAGTGCTCTTCCCTGGAAAATTTCCAAGGACTGAGGAGCCTGGTAGGCTACAGAGAGTCGGACGTGACTGAGCGACTTCACCTTCTTTCATGTTGTTTTATCCTTCATGTTTGTTTCTGGGGTTCTGAGCAGATCCTTCCTTCTGAAAGATTCTGCTTTTCTTTGAAAGAAAGAAAAGAAAGTGAACTGAACTCCGATCTCCCGCATTGGAGGCAGACGCTTTACCATCTGAGCCACCAGGGCAGCCCACACTTTTCTTTGAAGGCAGGCCTGATGAGCCCAGGTGTTGGTCATCGCCCCACCTCCCGCCTCCCCCCACCTCCATGTCTTCCTCTCCCCACCTGATCTGTTGAAACCCACATTCCAGGAGTGCCCTAAGTCCCTCCCTCAGCGCCCCAGAGCGCCCTGCCTTTCCTTAGCTCTGCCGCCTGTGGGCTGGGGCTCCTGGAATGCCAGGCAGGCCGGCATGACTGATGGGCTTGTTTTCCCTGAGCTGGTGAAAGTTGCGGTATGTGGCTGCCAGACGCATGACATACTGGTATTTGAACCTTGATGAAAAAACCTGGTGTGATTGTAGACGTCTTGGTACTTAAGGGCCTGGTTGAAAGTCTTGGAAGTTAAGTTGGCAAAGAGCAGAACCTGTTGATATGAATACTAATATCTTAATTACTGCAATTAACTGGCTATTAATTAATACGAACACACGACTGTTAGCTTAGACATGTGTGATAAATGGTGGTGCCTTTCTTAGCTGGCTTGCCAAGACTGAAATGTGCATCAGGTCTTGTCTTGAAATCTGAGAGATGGAAGCCTGGGGGTGTAGGGAAGGGAAGGAATGTGGGATCGGGGGTCAAGCTTCCTGGGTTCCTGTCCCAGCTCTACTATTTCCTGGCTTGTGACCTTCGTATGGTTTGAGCCCTGAGTGCCTCAATTTTTTTCCTCCCTGGGATCAGGATAATCGGGCAGGCTTGTTGGTGTGTGGTAAGCACTGAGCGATTTTTAATATGTGTCAAAGCTGGGGTGAATGGGTGATGGCAGTGGTCACTAGCCACGGGGAGCCTACCCACCCTTTTTCGCGTGCTTGCTCAGTGCCGGGCACGGGACCAGGTGCTAGATCTAGAGAAGATCATATGGTCCTCATGACAACCTCATGGCTCTGTGCCTGTTTAACAGGTGAGAAAAGCCAGATACAGAGAGGTTAAGCAACTGCCCAAGGTCACACAGCCAGGAAGGGGCAGAGCTGGGCTTCCAAAGCAGGCCAACCCTCACACTGTCCCGACTTCTTAAGTGGTGGTTGTTTGTGTCCAACTCTTTGTGGCCCCATGAACTGCAACACTCTAGGCTCTTCAGTGGTAGCTACTCTCAACTAATTAATAAAAATGATAATGCTAAAACGTTTCTCTTGCCGTCATCCGGTAAATCTTTGACTCTAGGAAATAAGCAATTTGCAGCAGAATCAGAATCCCTGGACCCCTCCAGGGATTTTGGACCACTTCCCTGGACCACTTCCACTGTGGACCACTGGACCAGTTCCCTGGTGGTCCAGTGGCTAAGACTCTGCACTCCCAGTGTAAAGGGCCCAGGTTCCATCTCTGGTCAGGGAACTGGATCCCACATGATACAACTAAATATCCTGCATGCCACAACAAAGATCTGGCTCAGCCAAGTAAATAAAGAAACATTAAAAAATAACAATAAAAAGGAAACTTTAATAGTAAAAAAAAAAAACCCTGATTTTTTTACATTGGAATTCGACATTAGAATCAGGGATGGAAGAGAAGCCCTGTGGGAGCCCTGTTGTTCTTAATGGTTAATCCAGGTGTTCTTTCTCCCAAACAGCAAAGCCAAAGAGTTGAAGGATCGCCACCGAGACTTCCCCGATGTGCTTTCAGGAGCATATATCATTGAAGTAATTCCTGATACCCCTGCAGAAGCGTGAGTTAGAATTCTTCTCCATTTTCCTGATAATCGTGTGTTTCCTGGAGGAAGGGGGCAGGGGACAGTTCTTTCTGTCTCACCTCAGGTGACCATGAGGACCCTTGACAGAATGGTCCAACATCTGTGTCCATCCTGCTGGTCAGGGCTTCCGACCTGGCTCAGCTCAGGGCTTGTCGGCAGAAGGGTGCTTCCTGGCTAGACGTCCTCTTCAGGAAGGAATCAGATGGACTTGTGAGGAGTCTCTGGGACAGACCTAGCTGGGGAAAGATGGTTGAAGGAGCAGTGTCTCTAAGACCTCAGTCAGTGATCCTGGCCTAGGCTGCTAACGGCATCTCTTCCTGAGGCCTTCTCTAATTATGCCTGTTACCAGTCAGGCCTTACTTATCCACACCTCTAGAAAAATAGCACAGGGAACATCAAAGTAACATGGAAAGAAGTTGTTCAACCCACAATCACGTTTGTTACCTGTTAGTAGCTCGATTGAGTCAGACTCTTTGCAGCCCCATAGATTATGTGGACATAATATCCACGGAGATGTGCTAGACCAGGGAGTGGCCAGCAGACTGTTCCCAGGAGCCAGATCTGGTCCGCTGCCTGCTTCAGGGCTAAGATTAGATTTGCATTTTTATTTTATTTTTTGTTTTAAAATTCATTTATTTTTTATTGAAGGATAATTGCTTTACAGAAAGATTTTGCATTTTAAATGGTTGAAATAATTTAATTAAGAACAGTCATTTTAGGACACTTAAAAATGATATGAAATTCAAATTTTAGTGTTAGGTAAATGAAATCTTACTGGGGCATGGCCATGCCCAGCAGATTATATATTGTTTGTGGTGGCTTTTGGACTCCCATGGCAGAGCTGGGTTGTTGTGATGTCCATCTGGCCTGCAAAGACTAAAATATTTCCTCTCTAGCCATTTACCAAAAAACTTTGCTGACCCCTGTCCTAGGCCACTAAGGTGCATAACAGCTTATTTGATGCTGTCACGCACAAGAGTTAAGCCTACAGCAGCAATAAGGCAAAGCGGTGCCTCACAGCGGAACCATGCCTGTAGGCACTGTAGAGTCCTAACACCCATGACGAGCAAGCCAGCCACCCCGGTCACTGGTGTGTTCTCACTTCCTTTGGGATCGGTCTGTGATAAGATCATACAAATGCTCACACACGTTTATATAGTGGACATGATTCCTGATGTGGCCTAAAAACCTCAAAAGGCAATAATGCAACCCGTGGGTGGTTTAAGCCATTCTCTTGGAAGTTAACTACCATCCCACCCTGTTTGCTCTGGGCTCTCGGGTCCTAAACTGTGCCTCTGTAGAGGAAAAATTTGCTCACCTTTCCTGGCGGCTAAGCCAGGAGACATGGAGGCCATGCAGCCGCATTTCTCTTTCTGTTGCAGAGGGGGGCTCAAGGAAAACGACGTCATCATCAGCATCAATGGACAGTCGGTGGTCTCCGCCAATGACGTCAGTGACGTCATCAAGAAGGAAAGCACCCTGAATATGGTTGTCCGCCGGGGCAACGAAGACATTATGATTACCGTGATTCCCGAAGAAATTGACCCGTAGGCAGAGGCATGAGCTGGACTCCATGTTTCCCTCAGAGAACTCTCCGGTGGACCATGCTCGGTGACTCTGGGGCTGGTGGCACTGGATGCCCAAGACTTGACTGCCATGTTGCTTGTTACGCAGAAACACTGGCCAGCAGAACCCTTCTTGATAGTTCGCAGGCAAAAGCCAATGTAAAACGTTGTAGACCCGCAGGCAGACACTCTCCCTTCTGTATCCTATGTACACAGCGCGCTTTTTCTTGCCAGCTTGGACCATTCCTGCTCGGACAGTCAGCATTTGTCTTCTCCTTTGACTGAGTCACCGTCTTAGTCCAGCTAAGGCTGTTGCTGTAACGCATAGATAAGAGGAGTGTCCCATGGAAGCCAGGATGGTACCGGGCGTGTTTATGCTTTCTTCCGAGTCAGCACCCAGAAGAGGGAGATGCCGAGACAGCAGGAGGGTGAGCGCTGGCTTCCTGAATGGCCACAGTTGCCTCTTTTAGGAATCTCTTCAGAACTGGGAGCACAGTGACTTGAGTTATTAAAATACTTGTTCATACTTTGTGTCCTGGCGTCCTTCTTTCCCGGGGACAGCTGGTTACAGTCTCTTTGAATCGATTATCATGTCAACAGCCTGCTCTTTAAACCATGTTGTCTGTGAAGGTTGAGCTCGAGGTCTCACCAGTTATTTCAGAGTCAGCCTGGGGGTTCACGAGTGCTGGGAACACTGTGCCCCAGTTGCCCTTGCATCTGGGGCTTTTCAAACTAAAAAGAGGCTGTCAACCCCACCTATCATGCAATCCGTCAGCAAAGAGTCCCTAGGCCTCTGGTCTGTGCCAGGCGAGGCACAGGCTGAGGTAGAGGGGTGAGTACAGAGGGGAACCCCAGAGCTTCGGCTGAGAGACCAGGTCTCTTTCTGAAAGGGAGATGGTTCAGGAGACCAGGATGTGACCTGGGAGCAGTCCTGAGTCTTTAGAAAGCACAGGCTGAAGCTGATTACAGCTGTCATGGGCTCTGAAATAGAACCTTAAATCTTGGGGGGCTTTGGAGCAGAGCTCCCCTGACACGTCCTAGAACAGACACAGCCTCAAGCAGCTGTGGACCCTTTTATCTCCATGAAAGCTTCCAGGAGTTTGGGAAGCTGGACCCAGGAAAACTTGAGCTTGGGAATTTGCATAGACCTGAGTGCCTGCACACATCACAGAGGGGGCTGTTTACAACCGGAGCAGATGTTGAAGGCTTTCTAAGGGTCAGTCATCAGGAGTGGGTACTTGGACAGGATGGAGGTTCAGTTCTGTAAACTGAGAGCTTTAACCCTCCCTTGACCACTAGACCTCGACGATCCATTCGTAACTGGAGAGGCTACGGCAGGTCAAAGGCCCAAGTGAAGTGGAGGTGTAGCCGAACCAAGCCCTCATTGTTTCGGTGCTCGGCAGCCAGGCCGCTGGTGTTCTGTGGGACACGGAGTGTCCCTCCGCTCCCTGCTTAGATGACCTGGAAGAGTCAGGGAAGAGCCAGCGAACGCTGGCGTGGGTTTTGCGTTCCCTCCCTCCTCATTAAAGGTGGTGACTCAGAGAATGGCCTTCAGCTCCAGGGACTCAGACTCAGATGTTCTGCCTCTTGGTCTGCTCCTCTGGTGGTCCCCGGGGCCGAGGGGCTGCCCCAGGTGGGGCATGTGGGTGGCATGTGGTCAGAGGCAGCCCAGCCACAGCCCATCTGTCTTTGGCCTGTCATCCACTCAGGAGATCACAGATGGTTCCTCTGGAAGGAATTGGCCTGGTGGCCGGCAGGCCTGGATCCTCCACAAGCACTCAGCCACGTCTCCCGAAGGTCCACAGGGCTCTGGGTGGGGTCTGAGTTTTGTCTGCCTATGTGGAAACCTACAAGGCTGCAGAAAGGCAGCGTGGCATGCTGTGGGCACATGCTGTGCTTGGTCGCAAGGCTCCACTGGCCTCTGGGCCCCTCTGTCCTCTGGGGATTACATATCCTTGCACGCCATACTCGTGCTTTTAGCTTTCACCAGATTGCTTAAAACAGATGTTTATTCCTCTTGCTTGGGCTGTGATGGAGGTCTTTGCAACATGAATTAGCCTTAAAACCTGGGAAGCAGAGCTGAGTTGAAAGAGCATGGTTTTTGGAGTTAGACAGACTTGGGTTTACTCTACTGTCTAGACCTTCCTGGCTTGTGACGTTTGAATAGTTACTTAACCTCTCTGTGCCTGTTTCCCAGATGGGAATAGTAAGAGTACCGACTTCTTATGGCTGTTGTGGGGATTAAATGAACTAATACACAGCACAAGGTAATCACTCAGTAAACGCTAGCAACTTATATGTGAATTGTCTTTGAGCCCTCTGTAAAATGGGGAACAATAACAATGTCCCTCTTGCACTAGAGTTGTGAGGATTAACCGTGATAGCACGTGCCCCTAGGTCAGTACAGCAGCTATTGTTTTGTTATTAGCCTGCCCGCCTGATGCTGGGAAAGAATGAGGGCAAGAGGAGAAGAGGGTGACAGAGGATGAGATGGTTGGATGGCATCACCGACTCAATGAACATGAGTTTGAGCAAACTCTGGAAGATGGCGTGCTGCAGTCCCTGGGGTCACAAAGAGTTGGACACGACTGAGCGACTGAACAATATTAACAAGCCTGCCATTGTTCTGGGGTTTAATGACACTCACAGTAGCTGACATCTGTTGGGTGCTTACTGCGTGACAGACACCATGCTGAGCATCACACATTTATTAGCTAGTAGTTCAGTCCTCAGTTCAGCCCTGAGATGGACACTGCATTTATCCCCTCTGACAAGTAAAGAAATGGCCGTTCAGAAATTAGGCTCTTTGCTTAAGACACCGAGCTCATAAGTGGGAGCTTTGACGTAAGCCCAGGAGGTCTGAGCTCATGGCTTTTGTATGGTGCCATCCGGCCCATCTTTGTCTTCTTAGGACCAAGCCTTCCGGTCCCTCTGTCTCTGTCTAGCTTAAATCCATCTCCACTTCTAGAAGATGGTCATGGGGACCTGCGGGCCAGGTTTGTGTCTCCTCCTCGCCCATTTGGGCCCATCAAAAACCACTTCTCTGTCTCTTGCAGAGCTCCCTCTGCCCATCCACTACCTCCCAATCTCAGCCCTCCAGGCTACAGCCCTCTGCTTCCAGCTTTTGCAGAACCTTAAGCCACCAATCACAGGGCACATTTGCACTGCTGGCCAATCCCCCCCGGCCCTGCGGGAAGCTTCGAGACAGAGGCCCTGAGTGCAGAGCTCTCTTTGCTGCACCTTCTAGGCCCAGCTGAGTGGCGGTCGTGCCAGCAGCTCTGGACAGGAGCCTGTTCTTTTCTGGCTTGATGTCTCCATCTGAACATTGGAAGAGTGCCCCATGTCTGGTGGGTGTGGTGAAAGGCAGACTGTTTTTACGAGAACTTGCGTGCTGCTTGTCTCCACCCGGTCAACGCTTCAGACAGGCCCAAGCCTCAGAGATAGTGCTTTCATTGGCAGGCAAGGGCACTGGGCCCATTTTAGGTAAGTGCCACTGAAGACAGGGCCAGGCTTGCTGAGGTTGTGCGGAAGGGGGCTTGTGTCTGGGCGGGTGGACAGGGCAGATTCCTGATGATGGTAAAAGCTGCCTTCCCCTTTGAAGGTGGCTATAAGCGAGGTCAGGGCCTCCTGGTAGCTCAGCCTGTAGGGAACCTACCTGCAATGCAGGACACCCAGGTTCGATCTCTTGGTCGGGAAGATCTCCTAGAGAAGGAAATGGCTCCCCACTCCAGTACTCTTGCTGGGAAATCCTGTGGACAGAGGAGCCTGGCAGGCTATCCATGGGGTCACAGGGTTGGACGACTGAGCACTGAACACTCTTACTTTCGTAGGAGCAGTCAGGGATTGATGGCAACAGGCTGTCAAGTAGGCTTTTACTGTGTCCTGCTAACACCCAGCAGTTGGTGGGACTGCCTGGAGCATCAGGCTGAGTGGTTGTAAGACTTGGCGCAAAGGCATTTTCAAGAAGAAATGCAGGACTTCCCTGGTGGTCCAGTGGTTAAGAATCGGCCTGCCAATGCAAGGGGCGCGGATTTGATCTGGGAAGATTCCACCTGCCGGGCAACTCAGCCCGTGCACCGCAACTACTGAAGCTCGTGTGACTATCGTGCTCTGCAACAAGAGAAGCCTGCCGCAAAGAGAAGCCCGTGCATGTGCCTGGAGAGCAGCCGCACCTCGCCAGACAGAAATAAATCCATAATTTTTTTTTTTTTTTAATGAAGAGGAGCTGCTGTCTGGGCCCCACCTGCAGCCACTCTGATGACGCCACTGACAGCTGGGCTGTGGCGGGCAGCCTGATCTCAGTGCTGCCCTCTCAGCCATCCGGCCCTGCCCTCTTGGGTCAGCCCTTCCTGACCCCATGCCTGCCCGCCTGGCAGCTGCGACTCACCTGCTCCACAGGGCCTCCTGCAGTTCTCCCAGGGCCACCGCCACAGGCCACTGCCCAGCTCTCCTGCTGGGAGCCCACGCAGTTCTGAGTAATTGTCTTAAGAACTGGCTCAAGGGATGTGACCGTTTGCCAGCTGAATCTGAGAGGACCATCAAGGGTGCTGGCTTGCAGAGCCATCCCCCTTTTTTTTTTTGTAATATTTATTTATTTGGCCATGGCAGGTCTCAGCTGTGGCACGAGGGACCTTTGATCTTCATTGCAGCGTAGGGGATTCTTTAATTGAGGTGTGTGAACCCTTAGTTGTGGCTTGCGGGATCTAGTTCCCTGACCAGGGATCGAACCTGTGTCCCGTGCATTGGGAGCGTGGAGTCTTAGCCGATGGACCACCAAGGAAGCCCCCATCTCTGTTTAGAAACAAGCATTGTTGGTTACACTTCTGAGCCTGTGTCCCCACCCTCCCAATTCCCCCGACCCCCTCAGGATACACTGAGCCACAGCTCATAGAAGGAAACTGCCAAATACAAGGCCATTTATAGAATGGAATAGGCTGGAGTGTTGGAAGCACCCATCAGAAAGGTCACAGTCTGCAGGATGCTGGGCTACCTGGGCCGCTGATCCCACCTGGGTCCTGTCTCTGGGGCCCAGGGCTGTTTGGCTGCTGTTTGTGCCAGCTGCCGCCTGGAGGCCGCAGTACTCCGTTCTTCCATCAAAATGAGGGTGGAGCGCACAGAGAGCAGAGGCCTTCCTGCCAAAAATTTCATTTAGAACTTTAAAAGGTGATTGCCTCCGTGTGGTGCCCACCAAGGATCCGCGAACATCAAGTGAAACAACGGTAACAAATGCCTTGTTAGTTAAAAAAGATGAAAAGTGGAGCATCGGAATGCTCTGTGGAGACATTTCTCTGTCACGTGCGTCTCACTGGGCCAGGTGAGCTTTTGTAGTTAAAGTGCCTGATCCTCTTTTACCCCATCTCCTCGCCCTCCCCCGCCACCACCATAGGATCCCCATTTTTCTGATGAGGACAGTGAGGTTCAGAGCAGTTCGGTAACCAGCCTAACGTCACCCAGCAAGAGGGAAGGTAAAGTTGCTGCGTTGGAACCCAAGTCAAGCCCTCTCTTAACCACTAAGCCCTTGTCTTCTTTGGCTGATGCTGTCTTGTGACATTTGAAGCTGAAGAGCCACATTTCCAGTGTATAATTTTCATTAGACCCATCTCTGAAGCAGTGATAACCTGAGTGGCTGGTTGGTGAGAATGACTTTGCAGAACAGGAGAGCTCTCAAGGGTTCACCCCCATTGCCCCCACCCCACCCTCACCAGAAAGGTCGTAAATGCTGTGGGCAGTAAGAGACAGCCTGCCTAGTGTTTGTTTACAGATAGTCCAGGCATCAACTCCCAGATATCTGGGCCTTTTCTGTTGTGCTGTTTTCTGAAGAGTCATCAGCTCTGAAATGATATCCAGGGTAAGCAATGTGCTCCATCGTCTAAGGCCTGGCCCTGAAGCTGAGCATAAAGAACACAGCCTAAAACCCCCAGAAGAGAAGATCAGTAAAACACTTAACACTGTGACTTCAAACTGCTTCAAAATCCTGACAGTCGAGAATCTTCAACATTGCTTAAAATATTTTATCGAAGTTTAGTTGATTTACAGTGGTGTGTTAATTTCTGCTATACAAAGTGATTCAGTTATACATATATATACAATCCTTGTTTTTTAATTAATTAATCTTAATTGGAGGCTAATTACCTTACGTGGTGGTTTTCACTAGAATCCTTAGTGTTTGTAGCTGTTTCCTGGTTTATCATCCTTGTCCTTCCCCTTGTAAATTAACTGCACTGACAGTTAATGACTGAAACTGAGAAAGGGAGAGAGGGTAGGAAAGAGCCCAAGCTGCTCTCCTGTATTAATGAAAGGAGATCAACCTGAGCAGGAGTTTCAAGAGAGTCTCTTGAGACAGGGCAGTGAATGAGGGGCNCCTTCCCCTTGTAAATTAACTGCACTGACAGTTAATGACTGAAACTGAGAAAGGGAGAGAGGGTAGGAAAGAGCCCAAGCTGCTCTCCTGTATTAATGAAAGGAGATCAACCTGAGCAGGAGTTTCAAGAGAGTCTCTTGAGACAGGGCAGTGAATGAGGGGCTTGCCAAACCAGTTTCTTCTTTTTAAAAACATTTTTTTTAATGTGGACCATTTTAAAAGTCTTTATTGATTTGTTACAATATTGCTTCTTCTTCTTTTTTCTTTTTAATGTGTTGATGTTGTGGCCGTGAGCCATGGGATTTTAGCTGCCTGACCAGGAATCAGATCTGCGCCCCTGCATTGCGGGAGCAAAGTCCAGACAACTCTACCACCAGGGAAACCCCAGTTTCTACTTTTCACCTTGGTTGTACACCCGCTCCTGTGACCTTTTATCCAGCACTGTTTTCTGGGCCCTGCGCTGTGCTGAAAGGCTTAACAGCCACCATCCCAGGGAATTTTGATGGCGCCCCTTTGTCAACTTTGCAGCCCCTCTTTTTAGGGGAGGAAATTGAAGCTCAGAGGGACAGCCAACCTCATTCAATGACACACTAAAGAGAGTGTGTCAAAGAGAGAGTCAAAACCAGGCTGTTTGCCTCTTGAACCTGGGCACGGGCTCCCACCACAGTGGCCCAGCACTTCCTTCTGTCCTGGCGGCTCAGTTGGTCTGGAACCCCAAGCCCAGTCCCTTTCGTGGATTCGGGTGGAGCAAGGGGTAGACGTCTGTCACACGATTTTCTCATCAGTAAAAATTACTTTATGCTGAAAATCCACAAAGAGTGAAAACAAAAGCGTCTAGAAAGAAAAATTCTGTCTACACAAAAGTGTGCACACGGAGGTTTTAAGAGCATCATTCATAATCACCAAGGCTTAGAAGCAAGCAATGTATTCTTCGGTAGTTGAATGGTTAAATAAACTGTGGCAATACATCCAGACAATGGAATATGACCTGATGCTAAAAAATGAGCTGTCAAACCATGAAAAGATATGGAGGAACTTTAAATGCTTGTTACTAAGTGGAAGAAGCCAATTTGTAAAGGCTACCTACTGTATGATTACAACCATATGGCATTTTGGGAAGGGCAAAACCGTGGAGACAGTAAAAAAAAAAAGTCAGTGGCTGCCAGGAGTTAAAAGGGAGAGAGATGAATGGGTGAAGCACAAAGGATTTTTCAGGCAATGAAACTATTCTGAACTCCACTTTCTGCTTGGTTTTGCTGTGAACCTAAAACTGCCTTCAAAAATAGCCCATTAATTAAAGTTTAAAAACAAACACCTGTTTGTTAGCCATCTGTATGTCTTCTTTGGAGAAATGTCTATTTAGTTCTTTGGCCCATTTTTTGATNCAGACTTTTGGACTCTGTGGGAGAGGGAGAGGGCGGGATGATTTGGGAGAATGGCATTGAAACGTGTATACTATCATGTAAGAAACAAATCCCCAGTCTAGGTTCGATACAGGATACAGGATGCTTGGGGCTGGTGCACTGGGATCACCCAGAAAGATGATATGGGGAGGGTGGTGGGAGGGGGGTTCAGGATTGGGAACCCATGTACACCCATGGTGGATTCATGTCAATATATGGCAAAACCAACACAGTATTGTAAAGTTAAAAAAATAAAAACGACACCTGAACAGCATGAACTCACATTCAAGCCCTCGAGCCAAAGGAAGCACCTGTCCGATCCTGAAAATGACCTGGGGTTCCGCTCACCCACACTGGCCTCCAGCATCGCCTCTTTCTGCTTCCTTTGGCTCAAAGCCACAGGTTCAAGACAGGTGTTCCGGGCGAAGGTGAGAGGCAGGTGTCTCTTAGGGCCTCCCGAGGAGGAGACGCTCCAGCAGGCTCAAACCTGCAGGGTTCATCCTGAAAGAAAATGAAACCCCCAATCCCATCTGCTGGGAGTGTGGTTGCTGGCCCCCACACGGCCCTCATGTAGCTCCAAGCCAGGTTCCTTGCAGCCTACTCTGCCACTTGCTTCCCAACGCGTCCTTTGTCTGGGACAGGAACACACATTCTGATGGAAGAAAATCTGTTCTTGACTAATGAGGCGGGGCTGGGGGTGGTGCGGAGCGCTATGCCTTGGGCTGGGAAGAGCGGAGCGGGTGCTGTGAGGTGTTCCACGGCGGTGTGGGTTTCTATGCCCTGGAGGCACACCCCTCTCCGGCGACAGTCACCTGTGCTCGTGACAAGATCCCTCAGAGCCCAGGCAGGATGGAGGAGGCTGCTGAGGACCAGAGCTGCCTCTGTTCCGTGAAACCTCCATCTCCTCCCTCCTGGACTCTTAGGCGGTGCCTTTTCGTCTCTGGCGTTGGGGCCTCCGGCCCCAGGGGCCCCTGTCTGGCCAATGTGCCCCTTCCCTCCATGAATGCCTCGCCGAGCCCACTTAGGGGTGTGAGGCTACTAGGTCTGGGACCTCCTGGTTCCTTCTCACACGGGGCCCCTCCCCTCCTTCCAGTTCATTTTATAACCTCCACTATTTGTGAAGCAGGCATTTGGCATCTGAACTCCAGAACCCCTGAACAGTTTATTACTGGGCTGGGAGAGGAGGGAAAATCCCATTCAACTTTGTGTCTTGGGTGACAGCATAGATATGTCCACTAGAGGGTGAACTGACCTCATGAAAGTCCAGGGAGATGTCAGAGGACCTGGCAGGGGGAGCAGGAGGACCAGCCAGCCAGCCTGCGGGCAGGAATGGGCAGCTTCCTCCAGCCATGATGGTGGGCAGCCCAGGGGCTGCAGCTCGGAGCCCCCTGCCTCTCCCAGTTCCCTTCTGGGCTCCGGCCGCAGCAGCCCCCGTCTCCTTTGTGCACACACACCCTGATCTCAGGCACTTGTCTGCTTGTTTTCTGCTTCTTTCTCCTCCTAACGTACAAGCCTCCTGACAGCAAGGACCTCACACACGGCCTCTCCATCGGGGCAAGGAGGAGTTGCTGAATGGCTGAGGAATGCTGAAGAAATGAGAGGCCGCAGAGGAAGGTCTGGCACGCTATCTGCTGTTTGCAGCATCCGACTCAGCTGACAGGAAGCATCCTGTTGACCCTGGCTTCCTGCACTTTGAAACCCGGGACTACTAGACCCGGGGTGGGGAGAACCACCAGGAGCACCTCTCTGAGCTTTTATTTGCGTAGCTGGTTTCCTCACCTGCCATGGCCATCCCCTCTGATCAGAGTTCTCTTTACCTGCAAAGCATCTCTCCCGTTCTTGATGATCAGCAGGATTTAGTCTCCCCCGTGGCACTGGGCTGCGATCTGGGGTTGCCCACTGTGTATCTGTCCACAGGGGCATGCCTGTCTGAGGAGCCCCTCCACTGTGGATCCCTGACCTGCCAGACCCACCCTTGAGCTGAGCTAGGGAACCTGCATGCTAACCAGTCCTGTAGCTGAGACCCCCTGCCCGGGAGATCAGATCTGTTCCATGCTGTGCTGGGCCCTCCTCCTCCCAGCAAGAAATTCTGGAAACTGAGATGGAAGGCAGGCATCTCCAGGGTGGTGAGTTGTCAGGCTGAGTACATCTGATTTACAGCTTCTGCCCTTGTCTGTTCCCACACCCCCTGGGGCCTCCTGGCCTCTCCCATTGCTGATGTTTTCTCAGGCTCTGATGTGACCCACTCACTCTTTGCAGGGATGCTGAGTGAGTCACCCTCCTGACCTCTGGAATCTTCCCTGTTCTTAAAGGTTGAGGTTGCTGGGGTTCCAGACAATGAATGGTAGGGGTACACAGCAGGGCCATCGGGCAGGATGGTTCCAGGCCAGTGTGAGGCAGGGGAGGCAGCTGAGCAGAACCGGGTCAGAATCCACCTGCTGTGAGGCGCTCAGCCTGGAAAACGCATTTCAGGCTGCATCCCAGGTGATGTGGAGAGTTATTTCGTCTCTTGGGGGGCTCAGTCTGTTCCTATCTCTGTCTCTCAGGAGAGCAAACACCCACCTTCCATCTAACCAGGTTGAACAATTGCTCCCATTTTGCTAGATTCGCTTTTTTATAAATACCAAGGGAACGCTGTACAAAGACCTCTGAACTTCCCGTTGACCACCTTTGCCCGATCCCAGTCCTTCCTGCCTCCTCACCCCCAGAGGCAACCATTGTTATTAATTTGATGTGTCGCTTTTTCAGACATTTGTATATTGCGTGTATACCTATGGGCAACGTGTACTGTTTTATGCCAGCTTTTAAGAGTCATTCATGGTGTCATAGTGGGTCTTTTTCTGTAGTTTTGTTTTTATGCAGCTCTGTTTTCTCAAGTGCATCCTGTTGTGATATATCTGTACCTGTCTGCGTATCTCACCATCACGGGACTCCATCATCTGAATATGCCAGGGTGAGCTGTTCTGTTTCCTGACTGGTGGACCCTTATGGTGATGAGGTCCAGGGTCTTGACCTGTGAAGTGGGAGTCCTCGAACCTTTCTCGTACACTGTGGAGCCTACATGAGGGGCCACAGGGGAAGACACCTCCCTTGGCCCTTCTTAAGACCTACAGGAGTGGTTTTCCAGCCCCCTGGATGAGTCTTGTTGCAGGACACACTGTCTCCAGCATCTTCCCCAGGGGCCAAGGACGGCAGCCCTTCCGATTGGCCCCATAAAAGGAGGACTTGTGACTCCGTGAACAGGGTCAGCCCTGGGGGTCTCACTCAAAGACTGGAAGCAATTTTAGGGCTCCTCTAACCCGATTTCCCACACAAGTCAGCACCATGGGCTGTCCTTTCTTTCCAACCTCTAAAAAGCAGCTCTGCCTTATATTGGGTCAAAAAAATCTGTGATCCGATCAATTTTACCTTTTTGCCCCAATTCTGCCTGCAGGGGTCATACAGGTCATCCAGCCCGCAGCACATTGCACACTCAAGGGCAGCAGCTACGTCCGTTCTTCCTTCTGTCTTTCACGCCCTAGATTGTGTGCTTAGTTGCTCAGTCATGTCCAACTTTTTGTGACCCCATGGCCTGTAGCCCGCCAGGCTCCTCTGTCCATGGGGATTCTCCAAGCAAGAATACTGGAGTGGGTTGCCATGCCCTCCTCCAGGGGATCTTCCCAACTCAGGGATCAAACCCAGGTCTCCCACATTTCAGGCCGATTCTTTATCATCTGAGCCTCCAGAGAAGCCCAAGAATACTGGAGTGGGTAGCCTGTCCCTTCTCCAGGGGATCTTCCCGACCCAGGAATCAAACCCAGGTCTCCAGCATTGCAGGTGGATTCTTTACCACCTGAGCTACCAGGGAAGCCCCATTCTCTAGGCTAAGTGAAGTGAAGAGAAGGGAAAATCACTTAATCGTGTCCGACTCTTTGCGACCCTATGGACTATACAGTCCATGGAATTCTCTAGGCCAGAATTCTGGAGTGGGTAGCCTTTCCCTTCTCCAGCAGATCTTCCCAATTCAGGAACTGAACTGGGGTCTCCTGCATTGCAGATGGATTCTTTACCAACTGAGTTATCAGGGAAGCCCCGCTAGCTAGGCTAATCAGACACAATTTGAGGAGATGCAGCTTTCCTGGGTGCAGTCTCCCGCCCCTTTACCATCCTGCTCATCCTCTTAATGTGTTTGTTTCCAGTTTTAGATGAGAGATTCCTGGTGAGCTGAGTTTCTGTTGAAATGTTTGGGACTGCAGCAAATGCCAGAAATGAGTATGGGGTATCCTCTGTGGATGCTGTTTGCCTTAAGTATTAACAACTTTGCACTGAGCATCTATTGATTTTTTCTGTTCAGCATCCTCTCTCCATTAACCACTTTTCTCAGGATTGCCTCTTCACCCAACTCACGTGGAAAGTGGGTGTCCAGGCTGCCTTTTCTAAGAGCCATTTCCTGCATCCTGGCACAGTGAGGGCATCAGGGCCCTGGAACCTCTGAGAGTGGTTAGGGCTTCAATGCCCCTCCTTTCCAAGTCCCCTGAGTTCATTGCTGAGGACACCCAAGCTTTACTGTAGGCAGTTGACTTAGCCCTATGTAAATGGCTATGCAAATGCAGTGTCAAGCTCTGCTTTCTGATCTGTTGGCCTCTTAGGTTGGAACCAAGAGATTCTGGATTAAGGCTGTGAGTCACTTTAACAGAGCAGATTCAAACTGGAGAGCTGCTGGCAGCCAGGGGTTTCCTTGATAAGCAGAGGAAATCCAAGGAGAGAGAGGGGAAGACAATGAAACAAGAGGCGAGTGGGAGAGCGCTGGCAGAGCAGAGATGAGGGAAGGAGAGTCCTAAGCAGTCTGAGCCCCTGCCTTCCAGCCCCTCCTGGACCTTGGAGACCATGAGACACTCCAGATGTATAATGAATCTCCCTTTGTGTGTGAGTTGCGTCCAATCACTTTCTATTTCTTGCAACCGCAAGACTTGATTCATGCGGGCTGGAAGCCAAGCTGATTCCACAGCCGGAAATGGCCATGTGACCCACTGTCAATCACATCTGTTCACTCTTGCCCTCTCCCTGTGGCTTCTATCCCAGAGTTTTCGAATGTCCGCTGTTGCACTGTTTTTATTTTAAGCCGCCTCTATTGCCTCGGAAGTCGGTAGGGGAGGACCCTGGAACCACTGAAACAGGAGTAGAGGGGAAGCTCCCTGTTAAAAGGCTCAACCTGGACATGGTTAGGGACCCCAGTCCACCTCTGCATCTGATCCAGAGAGAAGAAACTCGGCTCCCAGATGGGAAACGTCTGTCCTTGTAACTGACTTACAGTTACTGAGGCCAGGAGGACCGAGCAGCCCAAGGCGTCAGGAGCTGTGCTGAAGTCTGGGTCAGGCCAGGGTCAGCACCCACATGAGCCGCACCCAGCTGCTGGACGAACTGAGTAACCTGAGAAGGAAGTCCGCTCTCCTCCCCACCTCACCTCTGGTCACGCCATGTGTCAGCTTGGAGGCTTTTGGGTTTAGGCTGTGCCAAGGAGTGGCTCTGCATGGGGGAAGGTGGGGCACCTTGGTTTTGGTCCAAGCTCGGCCACTCATTAGCTAGGTGATCTTGGCCAAGGGAACCTTTAATTCTGTGTGTGTGCTATCTCATGGAGTTTTAAGAGGATAAAATTTTAAAAATTGGATCAGGGAGTTTTTGGCAGGTTATAATAATAATCAGGAAAATGACCATTTGCTGAAGATAGAAGTGTGTTGATTCTCAGTGTTGATGAGGATGTGGACAAGAGGGAATCTTCATACACTATTGAATGGAATGTAAATTGGTGCAGCCACTGTGGAAAGCAGTGTGGAGGTTTCTCAAAAAAAATGGCAAATATAAAAATACCATATGACCCAGCAATTCCATTCTTGGATATTTATTAAAAAACACACACACACACACACAACAACCCCAAAAGCACTCATTCAAAAAGATACGCACACCTCAGTGTTCGTAGCAGCTTTATTTATAATTGCCAAGATATGGAAGCAACCTCAGTGTCCATCGACAGATGGATGGGTAAAGAAGCTGTGATATGCATACACAATGGATACTACTCAGCCAAGAAAAAAAGATTGAAATTTTGCCACTTGCAACCACATGGATGGACTTGGAGGGCATGGTGCTAAGTGAAATAAGTCAGACAGAGAAAGACAAATACTGTCTGATATCACTGACCTGTGGAATCTAAAAAAGAAAACAAATTAGTGAATGTAACAAAAAAAGAAACAGACTCACAGATATAGAAAACAGACTAGTGGTTGCCAGTGGGGAGTGAGGAGGAGGGACAACACAGGTGTAGGAGTTTAAGAGGTACAAACTACCATATATAAAATAAATGAGCTACAAGGATACATACAACACAAGGGAAGTAGCCAGTATTTTATAACAACTATAAACAGAGTATAACCTTTTTAAAAGTTGCAACTCACTGTATTGGGCTTCCCTAGTGAGTCAGTTGGAGAAGGTGATGGCACCCTACTCCAGTACTCTTGCCTGGAGAATCCCATGGATGGAGGAGCCTGGCGGGCTACAGTCCATGGGGTCTTGAAGAATCAGACACGACTGAGCGACTTCACTTTCATGCATTGGAGAAGAAAATGGCAACCCACTCCAGTGTTCTTGCCTGGAGAATCCCAGGGACAGGGGAGCCTGGTGGGCTGCCGTCTATGAGGTCGCACAGAGTCAGACACGACTGAAGTGACTTAGCAGCAGCAGTGAGTCAGTGGTAAAGAATCTGCCTGCAATACAGGAGATGTGGGTTTGATCTGTGGGTCGGGAAGATCCCCTGGAGAAGAAAATGGCAAACCACTCCAGTATTCTTGCCTGGAGAATTCCATGGACAGAGGAGCCTGGAGGGCTATAGTCCATGGGGGTCACAAAGAGAGATGACCGAATGATTCACTCTCTCATATAGTACACCTGTAGCTTATATAATATTATATATCAGCTATACTTCAATTAAAAATAGAAAAAGAAATGTGTTGACTCTTGTATTTGGTCCATATGACACCCTGCAGTGTAGGCGTCATCGGCCCATTTCAGAGGTGAGCAAGGTGAGGGTTTTCTCATTAACCCAGATGCTCAGGTAATAAGAGCAGGAGGTTCACTGCAGGTCTCTTCCTGAGACACTCGATCCTCTTCTTCCGGGAGGCACACTTCATGCTGGAAGGCAGCATGATGCTGGCTCACAGGGTTGTATACCCACCCTTCACGGCCACTCAGAGCCAGTGTGGTTTTACAGCTTGGACGAGAAAAGGAGACACAGCTGTTTGAATCCAGTGCTGTCTGCGCCTGCCATACAGCCCTAGGAACAGCCTGGCTCACACCACACCCGACAGTACTTTGGGGGAAAACTTTGGAGGCCTTTGGGATTGAAAAGGTGAAAGCTCCAACTCGGGTAAAATTCCTGATCCAGAGGGAGAGAAAGGGAAAAGGAGGAGACGGCTGCTTTGTCAAAGAAGACAAGAGCAAACTGGGTCTTTCCCGGGCAGCNCGACAGTACTTTGGGGGAAAACTTTGGAGGCCTTTGGGATTGAAAAGGTGAAAGCTCCAACTCGGGTAAAATTCCTGATCCAGAGGGAGAGAAAGGGAAAAGGAGGAGACGGCTGCTTTGTCAAAGAAGACAAGAGCAAACTGGGTCTTTCCCGGGCAGCCCAGAGACAGAGGTTAACAAGCCCAGAAAAATCAAGGGCAGAGGACAAAGAGATACAGACCTTGGCAGGAAGTCGGTGAGAAATTTCCTGAAGATGCGGAGAGATGAGGGAGGTGTTTCCAACTGAAGCCCTTGCTCTTCTATAAACCCCCTTCAGTGTCCCCAAACTTAGCTAAAGTTTTGCTGATGAAAACTTAGGTTAATGCTTGGCAGAGAAGAGCAAACAGACTATGGGGACCTCCAGAAACTAGAAACTTTGCCAACAATGGTCTGTATAGCCAAAGCTATTTTTTTTTTTTTTCCCAGTAGTCATGTAGAGTTGTGAGAGTTGGACCATAAAGAAGGCTGAGTGCCAAAGAATTGATACTGTCAAATTCTGGTGCTGGAGAAGACTCTTGAGAGTCCCTTGGGCTGCAGGAGATCAAACCAGTCAATCCTAAAGGAAACCAACCTCACTGGAAGGACTGCTAAAGCAATACTTTGGTTACCTGATGTGAAGAGCTGACTCATTGGAAAAGACCCTGATGCTGGGAAAGATTGAAGGCAGGAGGAGAAGAGGATGACAGAGGATGAGATGGTTGGATGGCATCGTCCACTCAATGGACATGAGTTTGAATGGACTCCAGGAGATAGTGAAGGGCAGGGAAGCCTGGAGTGCGGCAGTCCATGGGATTGCAAAGAACCAGACACAACTTAGCGACTAAACAAAAAGAAGCTAGGAGAGGAAAGGAAAGGGTTTCTCCTAGAGCCTCTAGAAGGAATACAGCCCGGCTAAGACCTTGATTTTAGCCTCATAAGACCCATATTATACTTTTGCCCTCCAGAACCATAAGGCAATAAATTTGTATTGTTTTGAACTGCCCAGTTTTCGGTAGTCTGTTACACCTGCAATGAGAAAATGTTTCCCCCTGCACCTGTGTCTGTGCTCCCATCCAGGATATGAGTTTCTGAAGCCTGGACCAGCTTAATCCAGTAGCTATATTTTGAGCACTTTCCCCATCTCTGGACGCTCACCTGAGATGAATAAAACATCTCTCTGCCCTCAAGAAAAGCACATCTAAAATCTTTGTACTTTTAGAGATCCCAGCTCCAAACCTGGCAAAAAAGAGAGGAGTAGGAATTAGCTAGTGACTGAGGGCTTCGTCACACAAGGAAAGCACAGTGACAATGAAGTAACTTTGGTTAGCAAAATTAAAATAGGTGTTCTCAGGACTTCCCGCGGGGTGCAGTGGGCAAGAGTTTGCCAGTGCAGGGGACACGGGTTCCATCCCTGGTCCAGGAAGAATCCACACGCCGAGGGGCAACTAAGCCCGAAAGTCTCAGCTACTGAACCGATGCTCTAGAGCTCACAAGTTGCAACTTCTGAGCTCTTCTGCTGCATCTATGAAGCCCTTGCGCCCTAGAGCCTGTGCTAGGCAGCAAGAGAAGCCGCTGCGGTGAGAAGTCTGTGCCGCGCAACAAGAGCAGCCCCCACTTGCCATGCTCAGCAATCAAGACCCAACGCAGCCAAACTGAATAAATAAATAAAATTTTAAATAAAATAGACGTTCTCCACTTTTTAAGTGAACAGCAGTGAAGATAAACATTTCTTTAAGCTTAAAGAAGAGGAACAAGAAGAAAGGGAGGCTCTGGAGCCCAGGGGTCATGAACGAGGGGAAGACTTGGTGAGAGGCAGGAGGGAGGGATAAGGTGAAGACAGTGAGGCCATGGCTCTGAGAGTTTCCACGGCTCTGAGCCTACCTGCCTCTGTGATTCACAATCACTTTTCCCTGCCTTTGCACCACCAACTGAGCAAATTAGCCACCTTCCCAGAAGTTAAAATGGCCTTTATCCTTAGACCTCAGCCTTCGCCTCTGAAAAGAATAGTGAGGAACAGGACCAGGAACTATTCACATTACTGTTCTTCACACCGGGGTGCAGGTCAGTCCCAGGGCATTGCTGACGGGTATCCTGCCAGGGGTGGGGAGGGGCCCTTTAATGTACAGTCTCAAAGGTCACCTGTATCAGAATCGCCTGAGCAACCATTAAGATTACCAACCCCTTCCCAGATCTCTTGATTCCGATGGTACCTAAGATTTGAGAATAGTGTGACTTTTCTGTTTATTGAGCAGAAAACTTTCAAAATAGCAACAATTTTAGCAGTTTTATGAAGTTAATCAGCATGAAGGTTGGGACCTCAGGACCCCTGGGTTGGACCAATTAATTCTTATGTCTGATTATCCTCTTCAATTTTTGTAGAATACAGTACAGTATGGATAAAAGCTATCTCCTAATTGCCCTCAGTGGCTAAACAATAACCATCACTACGAGTAGCAACAGGAAGCATTTTATGGCATCTCCAGCAGATATCAGTTGACATTTATTATTCTACCTTTTATCTTACGTCACTAGTCGACTACTTCATAGCACAATATCTGACTCTTAGGAGCCTGACATTTGACAAATAGAGGATGCTGGACTTTGCCTGATAAACGTTTGAGAATCAAAGTTATTAATAATAAAGTCACTCTTGGGACGTGGTGTTTTCTCATAATCTAAGTGGTCGAGAACCTACATGTCAGTGATTTGGTAGTTTCATAACGTGCTGGAGCAATGAAAACTAATCTTTCTGGCAGATTATTTCTGTGCTGTGCATTGCTGGCATGGTCTAAGATATAACAAAACACTGTAAGTGGTTAATTGTCATGTAGAAATGAACACGGGCTTCCCTGGTGGCTCAGTGGTAAAGAATCCTCCTGCAGTGCAGGAGATGCGGGTTTGATCCCTGGGTTGGGAAGATCCCCTGGAGAAGGAAATAACAACCCACTCCAGTATTCTTGCCTGAGAAATCCCATGGATAAAGGATCCTGGCGGGCTACAGTCCATGGGTTCGCAAATAGTCAGACCTGATTTAGTGAATAAACAACAAAGATGAATACACTGGATGATGCTGGATATTAGGTAGGTGTTTCAAACACATTTACGAAACCAGCTTGATCAGCTAGTTTTAGGCATCTCCCTAGGAGAAGGGCATCTAGAACACGAGCCCTGGGCTTGAGGTGAAAGATGTGAATTGCTCATGACCCAGTGAGTGGGTAACTGCACATGGAAGACTCCTTAAAATGATATTGAAAAGGAAAGGTCAGCATGCAACCCTTAACTCTTCCTAGACCACAAATCCATGTTGTGTGGTGCTCAAATCTAGAATTGCTCTCTGTGTTAAAAATTACTCTTTTGAATATGCTTCTTGGCAGACATAGTATTGGATACACAAAGCAGATAAAACAGAGGGTATCCACATTACAGCACAAGGTCTATAGGACAAGGGGGTTGGAAGAAGGCAGGACTCCGAGGGCAAAGAGAATTGGGTTCAAGCCCTGACTCAGCCACTTAGTTATTATGTTATGCCACTGGGCAGTTTTCTCCACTTTATTTCAGCTCTAAAGCAGGCCAAGAAAACTTACCTCCTAGAATTGTTGTGGTGTTTGCGGACAGCGTGTTTAACATGCCAACATGCCCCATGCTGGTCCTTGTGAAATCGAGGTGACGGTGGTCATCTTCCTCATTGCCATCATGCTTCCATCTGATTCCATAGATTTGTGCTTCATGTTCAGGGCTCTACTGATTACATAAAAGTATCCTGTGTCCTTACTTTTTTCCAGGAGGAGTATATGAAATGACTTATTCATCTTTAAAATGACCACCTTCCCACCCACAGTTGCCTGGACTTGTAAGTGATAGATTGTGTTAGATTGTGGCTGAACTGAGCTGAATTGTAAGCTTTTGATCTTGACAGTGGGTGGAGAATGTTGGTTTTCTTCACCCTTTAGCAGACCGTAATTAAATGACTAGACCTTAAAAGAGTCAACAGACTATTACGTCCACCTGTTTACCTGTAATTAAGACACAAAGGCTCTGAAATATGCGTGCTCCAGGGTCAGAGCTCTGCGCACTGTGAAGTCTTGGGAACCTGTCTAGATTCCCTTTCTTTTTTAAAAAAAATCAAAGTTTGGTGGAGACACCTTTGGGGCCTTCTAGTACCAGGCTTGAACTTGATTTTTACAGCAAAGAGGGTAGCTGGCAGCTCTTTGTAATCAGAGTGCTCTGTGGTTTCCATAAAAGATGACCAGTTCTTCTGACCATGGGAATAACAAATATGAGGTGGTGGTTAATCATGCAGGCTGCACACCACTTAGACCTGGGATCGAATCCAAGTGCTCACTTATTATTAGTGAAAACAGGCTACTTTACTTAACTTTCCCAAGCCTCAGTTGCCTCATCTGTAAAGTGGGCGTGTGGTAACATCGGTGCTTTTCTCATAAGCTTTGGGAGGATAAATGAGTTATTGCAGCACAGTGCACTGAGCCTAATGAAACTTCTTGCTGTCATTGTTGTTTGGTCCCCGGGAGCCAGCTGGGTGCCCTCCTGGGAGTGACCTTGACTGCAAAACTTGAATTCACTGCTCTGCTTCCGCACTTTGGGCCTCCACTCATAATAGCTGGTTAGATGAGAACATCAACCTCTAAAGCTCAGACTCTTCTGATAGGTGGATGAAAGCTGTGAATTCTATACCTAGGGAGCACATATCTGTATGTTTTACGTGTTCGTGGGGCTCTAAAGCCCATAGGCCCATCGGACCGGGTTTTGGAATCCCTGGCTCGAAGGAAATTAATCAGAAAGGAATTACAGAGTGCTTCAATGAACCACAAGAGCTTTCCAGGTGGCACGATGGTAAAGAATCTGCCTGCCAATGTAGGAAACGCAGGAGATGCTGGTTCAGTCCCTGGGTCAGGAAGATCCCCTGGAGGAGGGCATGGCAACCCACTCCTGTATTCTTGCCTGGAGAATTCCATGGACAGGGGAGCCTGATGGGCTACGGTCCAAGGGGTCACTAAGAATCAGTCACAACTGAGTAAGCCCACAAGTGCATACCAGTGCACAATGCTTGCCGTATGGCAGGATGCAGAAGGACATTGACAGTTAGTACTTTTCACCAATCCTTGACTCTTTCAAATTTGACTCATTCTGTGGATCCATTAAAAAAAAACAACAAACTCATAGAAACACTTCTACTGGTTGATGGCAGAGTTTCTGCGGAGAACAGCAGTTTGAGAACCAGGAATCATCATTTATTCCACAAATATTTATTGGATGTACTCTGTGTGAGGTGCTGTACAGTGAACAAAGAACACAGGAGCCCTGCCTTCCTGGGGCTTCCAGACAAGAGGAAGAACCATAAATAAGCAAAGAGATGGGTAAAAAGGGACTGAAATGACATTCAGTCCCTTTATCTATTCCTATTCAGTTTTATTTAAAATATTTATTTNGAATCCTTCTGCAATGCAGGAGACCTTAGTTTTATTTCAGGGTTGGGAAGATCCCCTGGAGAAGGGATAGGCTATCCATTCCAGTATTCTTGGGCTTCCTTGGTGGCTCAGCTGGTAAAGAATCCCCCCGCCTTGCAGGAGACCTGGATTTGATCCCTGAGTTGGAAAGGTCCCCTGAAGGAGAGCATGATTTTCATGGAGAGAATCCCCATGGATAGATTCAGGGGATCTGTGCATGGGGATCTCTTGCCTGGAGAATCCTCATGGACAGAGGAGTCTGGTGAACTACAGTCCATGGGGTTGCAAAGAGCTGGACATGACTGAGTGACTTAGCACAGCACAGCACCTAACTGATTCACAATGTTGTTTCAGGTCAACAGTGAAGGGGTACATGAACTCCCCTCCCATCGAACCTGCACACAACACTGAGTAAAGCTCCATTTGCCATACAATAGGTCCTTGCTGGTTATCCATTTTGAATATAGCAGTGTGTACATGACCTTCCCAAACTCCCTAACTGTCCCTCCCCCTCAACACTCCCCCCACCGAAACCATTAGACTTTCATTTTCTAAGTCTGTGAGTTTCTGTTTTGTAAGTAAGTTCATTTGTATCATTTCTTTTTAGATTTCACACAAAAGGGATGTGATATGATATTAAAGTAATACTCTAACCTGAAGACTTTGAGACAGATATGTTGACTTCTTGTGAGTCCTTTCTTGTCCAAAGATTCCCAGACATTACACACACATGTTCTGTGATGAACATGGTGTGGTTGCCAAAGGCCCAGCCCAGTGCCCTAGCAAAGGCCCAGCCCAGTGCCCTGACAAAGCCCCAGCCCAGTGCCCTGACAAAGCCCCAGCACAGTGCCTTGACAAAGCCCCAGCCCAGTGCCTTGACAAGGGCCCCCTAAGTGCACCCCCTGAAGCTTTGAGCATTAGTTCCCAAGCTCTTGATGACCACTGGTGGCAATACCCTGGACACTGCTGGAGGCGAAGAAAACCAGAGTGGGATTGATACAGGAAAGCTGTGAAAGAGACACGTGGGGAGGGCTGCCTGTTTCAGGCACAGGCCAGTAGGACAGGAATCAAGACGGAGACAGGCAGGTACCAGTGGAGTGGGCATCCCAGGCTGGCTCTTTGGCAGGCCCACGCTTGAATATGAGATGGGGCTACCCAGATGTGAAGTAAGCTGGTGACAGGTTGAGTACCGAGACCCCTGAATCAAGCCAAGGGGAGGCTAGGAGGTCAGCTGCTTCGGCTCCAGAAGAGCAGATTAAAAAAGAAAGGGAGGCTGACCCGGAGAAGGCTGGAAAAGACTGAGAGGCCTCACCATGTGGAAGGATCGTCCCCTGGGCACTGGCAGCTTGGGTGTGGGAGCTAAGGTGACAGAGGGGAGTTGGGCAATCAGCGTTGGCAGCGGGAACAGGAAGCTGCCCCCCACTCCTGTGCAACGTTTGCCTTGGTCCCTGCCACACAAAGAGCATTCAGATAATCTGCCCCTTGTCCTGGGGCTTCCGGGGTGTGGTGGATTCTCACTGATAGGGCTGGCTCTGCCTTTCTGGAGCACACTCACCTGAGTGACCCGGGAATAGCTTGGAAGCTTCTGGAGAGGCCTCCCTTTCCCGACAGTGGCTTCATGTGACCTGCCCTTCCTAGCACACGCATCCCCCAGCTGAACGGTCTGGATGACAAGCATCTCTGTCTGGCCTGCAGCAGCTGAGAGGCCTTTGCAGAGGCAGAGTGACCCATGCGAAGCAGGAGGGCTTGGAGCCATTTCTTTGAATTTGGGTGTGTGGCTTGACTTCCCTGGAGCTCAGTTTTCTCATCCGTAAAATGGGGGCAGGAGAAGGTTTGGATGTGGATGTTCGCTGAGGTCGTTGCTAGTTCTGGGATCCTGAGACTCAAAGGGGACCGGGAATGGCAGATGGGCAGTTTCCACGCAGTGAAGCCAAGAGGTCTTGAAAAATTGAGCGAAGGAGTCATGCCTTCCTATGGGTTTAAGGCTGGGTCTTCCTGTGACAAGGACAAGAAATCTGCCTCTTAAATTTCTGTTTTTTGGCCAAAATGGAAAGAACGGTTTAACTAATCTGGAAAAGTAAAGGCAACTAAACCTTTGAGCAGACTGGCGCTTCAGAAGCCTGCTCCTGCTCCTGCTTAGTCGCTTCAGTCCTGTCCAACACTGTGCGACCCCATGGGCTGTAGCCCACCAGGCTCCTCCGTCCATGGGATTCCCCAGGCAAGAATACTGGAGTGGGTTGCCATGCCCTCCTCCAGGGCATCTTCCCGGCCCAGGGATTGAACTCAGGTCTGCCACATTGCAGGTGGATTTTTTACCATCTGAGCCACCAGGGAAGCCCAAGAATACTGGAATAGGTGGCCATATCCCTTCTTCAGGAGATCTTCCTGACCCAGGAATCAAACCGGGGTCTTCTGCATTGCAAGTTGATTCTTTAGCAACTGAGCTACATTTATCCCCAAATCACTAATAAACAATTTTTCAATGTAACAGTGGGGTCCTGATTGAAAGTGTTGAAAGTGTTAGTGGCTCAGTTCTGTACGACTCCCTGTGACCCCATGGACTCTAGCCCACCAGGTTCTTCTGTCCATGGAACCTTTGTCCAGGCAAGACAACTGGAATGGGTAGCCATTCCTTTCTTGGGACCCAGGGGTTGAACCCAGGTCTCCTGTATTTCAGGCAGATTCTTTACCGGCTGAGCCACCAGGGAAGTTGATGGATTCCTTTAAATGGCCACTTTCCTTAGTTTCCATACAAATAGGGTTCTATTCACATAGTGTTACTCATGAAATTTAAAGGACACTTCTACTGTATGAAGAAAATATAATTAAAATCCTTTCTGGAGCCTTTTTGAGACTCATATATTCTTTAGGGGAATAGGTCAGAATCTGGGTTAAGATAGGAAGCCATTCATTTTATTATTTTGTAACATTTAAAAATCACACTTGTTTCTTATTAACACATATATATGGAATTTAGAAAGATGGTAACGATAACCCTGTATGCAAGACAGCAAAAGAGACACAGATGTATAGAACAGTCTTTTGGACTCTGTGAGGAGGGAGAGGGTGGGATGATTTGGGAGAATGGCATTGAAACATGTATAATATCATATAAGAAACAAATTCCCAGGCTAGGTTCGATGCAAGATACAGGATGCTTGGGGCTGGTGCACTGGGATAACCCAGAGACATGGTATGGGGAGGGAGGTGGGAGGGGGGTTCAGGATTGGGAACACATGTACACCTGTGGTGAATTCATGTTGATGTATGGCAAAACCAATACAGTATTGTAAAGTAAAATAAAGTAAAATAATTAAAAATAAATAAATGATAGGTGAAAAAAATCATACTTGTCCTTTAGAAAGTTGTACATTAAATAAACATACTCTATGATGTAATCTTGGCTCAAATGGTAAAGAATCTGGCTGCAATGCAGGAGACCCTGGTTTGATCCCTGGGTCGGGGAGATCTCCTGGAGAAGAGGATGGCAACCCACTCCAGAATTCTTGCCTGGAGAATTCCATGGACAGAGGAGCCTGGTAAGACTACAGTCCATGGAGTCGGACATGACTGAGTGACTAACACACACATGGTGTAATCAAAATATTTCCCAGGTGGCTCAGTGGTAATGCATCTGCCTGTCAATGCAAGACTTGGAGACTCAGGTTCGATTCCTGGGTTGGGAAAGTCCCCTGGAGGAGGAAATGGCAACCCACTCCAGTATTCTTGCCTGGGAAATCCCATGGACAGAGGAGCCTGGCCGGCTACAGCCCATGGGGTCACAAAGAGTTGGACACAACTGAGCACCAAGCAATTGATACATTGAATAAACATAGTCCATGGTGTGGTCAAAACACAAATTTATTTTTTGTCTTTGTCCCTTAAAAATTTTGTCAGTTAGGGGATTGTCTCCTGTTCCAGAAAGAAAACTTAGGCTGCTGCTCTGTAGAAGTGCGGGAGAGGGCTATGGCTGCTTTAAATCACAAGCCAAAATTTTGGGGCTGCCAGTATGGGGTTCAGAGAAGATGTGGGCACTAAGCCTGGGGCTTGGACACTCGAGTTGCCCACCACTGAGTAAGCAGGAGGCCTGGGCAGGATGCAGGTCAAGCAAGACTTGTTTCTACAAAGTTATAGTGATGTATGCTTGAGGAGGATCAGGATTAACATAGTTATCTGTCAACCACAGGGCAGGGATAAGAGGTGGGATGGCGGGGGGGGAACTTGAGACCACCTAGGAAGAGTCTGGGACCTTGGTACCATCTCAGGAGGCAGGAGGATGCCTGGGGAATGATGGGTGTTGTCCTTTTCATCAATATTGATCAACAGGGGACTTTCCTGGTGGTCTGGTGGTTCAGACTCCAAGCTTCTGCTGCTGGGGCCTGGGTTCCATCCCTGACTGGGGACCCAGGATCTTACAAGCTATACGGCATGGCAAAAAAAAAAAGAAAAAAAAAAAGTAGTGAGTGGGAGATTTGTGATAGAATTTTATTGGGTTAAGAAATATTAATGTGGTGTTTATTCTATTTGAATATTGTAGAGCAATTATCACTATGGCTTATGATAAAGACACAAACATATTCTTCTTAAAAAACATTCAAATGAAAGAGTTTGGGGATTCCCATGTGACTCAGGGGTAGAGAATCTGCCTGCAATGTAGAAGACCTGGGTTCAATCCTTGGGTCGGGAAGATACCCTGGAGGAGGAAATGCCAGCCCACTCCAACACTCTTGCCTGGAAAATCCCACGGACAGAAGGGCCTCCCAGGCTATAGTCCATGGAGCCGCGAAGACCCAACTGAGTGACTGAGCATGCACAAAGTAAGAGTTTATGTTCACATATTTTTCCCTTTCTAATCAAATGAAACGTTTGGCTATTTTTTCATTGGAGCATTCCTTTCATTATGAAATTATAAATGGCCAGAAAATTAAAATTTCATCGCTCGTTGCAGCGATTTGTCAATGAGACTATTTTAAATTGATGCACAAGTGATACTTCATGACTCAAATTATAGTTTATTTCAATTCACTCTGGCTGCTGTTCTGTCAATACATTAGAGTTTTCTAAAGTAGTTTGTGATCAGACACTTACAAGATCTGGAAACATACCTCCCAGAAATGTCAAGGATTTTGACAGCATCTATGAGGTCCAGCTGAAGCCCTAAACTGCTCTAAACCTCAGCTGATCCCTTGAATCCATGGAAGGTGGCTTCAGAGAGCCACCTGGTACATTCACCCCCCAAACAGCATGGGTGACCTCTGAACTGCTGATGACTTCATTTTTGCCTTTTAAATAAAGTGTATCTATGCAAATAATAATTCAAAACACCCAGTGATTTTCTAGCTATGAAAAAGTGAACACATAATGTAGATGAAGATTTGAACTTATACATGCCTAGGCACTGCCAGGTACCATCTCCCAAATCTTTCACCGTTATAGATCTGACTCTTTTCTGTTCTCCAGATTCACGCTTTTAAATGTCTTTGATTTCATCCAAGTCTTTAATTTTTTAATTTTTTTTTCTTTTTGGCCACACCGTGTAGCTTGTGGGATCCTAGTTTCCCAACCAGGGATTGAACCCGCACCCTCAGCGGTGAACGCCTGGAGTCCTAATGACTTGACCGCTAGGGAATTCCCTAAGTCTTTTTTCTTAAAGTCAAAATCTTCCATGGTCTCTAAGGTCTCAAAGGAACTGAAAGTTTTCCACCTGTTACTTTCTGATGAGCCAGTGATTTTTCTGTCCACCTGGACTGTATGTTTCTTGAGGCAGGGGTTATTTCTGTTCTTCCTCGTAGATTTCCAGACCCCTGCACAGTATGGCAGGTGTGGCCATGCTTGATAAAGAGGATGCTCCATACGTGCTGATACACACTGTCAATTTTTGTTTCTTCATAAAAGAGGTCCCCCATCGCTCTCCTCCTCAAAACCCTGCCAGGACTCCATGTCCTACATAATTAAATGTAGACTTCTCCATAAGCTGTTTGAAGCTGTTGCCTTGTAGCCCAAGCCACCTTTCTTTTTATTTCTTTATTCATTCATTCATTTAGCTATTTTTGGCGGTGCTGGGCCTTTGTTGCTACGTGGGCCTTTCTCTAGTTGGTGTCGAGCAAAGGCTACTCTCATGGCAGGGCATGACCTTCCCATTGCACTGATTTCTGCTGTTGCAGAGTGCAGGCTCTGGGCATCTGGGCTTCAATAGTCAGTTTCTGGGCTCAAGAGCACAGGCTCAATAGTTGTAGCACATGGGCTTAGTTGCTCCGTAGCATGTGGGATTTTCCCGGACCAGGGATAGAACACATATTCCCTGTACTGGCAGGCAGATTCTTTACCACCAAGCCACCAAGGAAGCCCCCAAACCGCCTGTCTCCTGTTCCCAAATAAACCTGTTGCTGCAATGTAAATTTCCTTCTGTATTTGCAGCCAGGAGGCCTTGGTCAGAGCTGTCCTTTCTCGATTCCCACACTTTGGAGTGTATCAGAATCATCCAGGAAGTTTAAGCAAAAGATCTCCAGACCCAAAGCCAAACTTGATGTATCGGAATCTTGGGGGTGTGGGACCCAGGCATCTGTATTTTAAACCCTGATGGTTCTGTTCCCCACCCCATCCACTGACTCCAGTATTCTTGCCTGGGAAATCCCATGGACAGAGGAGCGTGGTGGTCTATAGTCCATGAGATAGCAAGAGTCAGACACCACTTAGCAGTTAACCACAACTGCACCCCCATCCTCACCCCCACCCCCAGCACAGCTCTTTGGCCTCTGATTTTAGAACCAATACAAAGGAACCTCATTCGTTTACCACTGCATGTAGCTCTGTTGAAAAACAAAAGAGAAATTTAAGGAGCTCCTGCCCTCTGTAGGTTTCTATGGTTCAATGAGGAGCTTCCAGTAGACCCTGGAGGAAGCATCTCCTTCCACAGGGAGGGACCTCTTCATATTTGGGCCACAAAGCAATGGAGACAAAGTGATTTCTGGTTCAACCAGGAAGCTAACTTAAAAAATCTGGCTTTCTTACCTCCTCTTATCTCAAAACAATCTTTATAGTTTACTGCTGAAAAGACAGGGTTATCAAATAGTTGCCAGGTTCTAAGATCCACTAGAAATCTGTAAGGAGGCAACAGATGGAGCAGAAAAGAGCTTTGACTAGAGAGGGGGTTGGGAGGGGCGTTGAGTAGGGGATGTCTGAATTCTCCTTTTGTATTGGGAAGAAATACCAGAAAATGATCTTTCCTAACTGACTTATTTTGTTGACTCACACATTTTAGGTTCCATTTTTAACATTTTCGAAATTAGAAATCATCTCAGTTGAGATGCTTTTGCTGTGCTATTTCTTCCTTCTTCCTCTTTCAACGTGGCTATTAATCCAGCGGCAAGACTTCAGTATAATCCATGCCATATGGCCATCATCAGTTCAGTTCAGTCGCTCAGCTGTGTCCAAGTCTTTGTGACCCCACAGACTGCATCATGCCAAGCTTCCCTGCCCATCACCAACTCCCAGAGCTTGCTCAGACTCACGTGTCTCAAGTCGGTGATGCCATCCAACCATCTTTCCACCCCTTGTCCTCCTGACTTCAATCTTTCCCAGCATCAGGGTCTTTTCCAATGAGTCTGCTCTTCACATCAAGTGGCCAAAGTATTGGAGTTTCCGCTTCAGCATCAGTCCTTCCAGTGAATAGTCAAGACTGATTTCCTTTAGGATTGACTGGTTGGATCTCCTTGCAGTCCAAGGGACTCTCAAGAGTCTTCTCCAACACCACAGTTCAAAAGCATCAATTCTTCGACACTCAGCTTTCTTTATAGTCCAACTCTCACATCCATACATGACTACTGGAAAAGCCATAGCCTTGACTAGATGGACCTTTGTCAGCAAAATAATGTTTCTGTTTTTAATATGCTTTTCACTGGACCACCAGATAAGTCCCCAACCATCATCATGGCATTCTGTATATTTTACATGGGGGACCCAGCCCTCCACTTTTGTTGAGTGTAGAGCACTTTTCCCATCTCTCTGCTTTCCAAGAGAGAAGAGAGAAAAATTCTACAGGAGAATTCCTTTTTTTTTTAGCTTTTTATTTTGTACTGGGATATAGCCAGTTAACAAATAATGCTGTGATAGTTTCAGGTGAACAGTAAAGAGATTCAGCCATTCAATACCTCTGGTGTTGACTTAAATGATTTTTATTCTATTATTATTTAAACATATACAAAGAAGAAATGTGGTATTCAAATTCCCTTATAGAACTCAACCCACCAAAGACAGATATATAGTCAGAATACTAACTGAACTACCCACCCGAGAACACTCAACTGAATGATATTAATCCAATCTAGTGAATAATGTGGTTTTGTTGAAACAAAATTGTCCCCATTGAGTTTCAAAAACACTTGACCCTTTTTCTGGTCCTACATTGACTGTTTCTGTAGCTGATTTTTTTGTATTTTTTTGTAAACTTTGTATTTTGGATTGGAGTATAGTTGATTAACAATGTTGTGATATTTCAGTTGACCAGCAAAGGGACTCAGCCACAGATATACATGTACCCGTTCTCCCCCAAACTTCCCTCCCATCCAGGCTGCCGAGAACATCGAGCAGAGTTTCTTATGCTGTACAGTAGGTTCTTGTTGGTTATACATTTTAAATATAGCAGTGTGTACATGTCTACCCCAAACTTCCTAATATCCCTTTCTCCCACCCTTCCCTCTTTGGCAACCATAAGTTCATTCTACAAGTCTGTGAGTCTGTCTCTGTTCTGTATATAAGTTCATTTGTATAATTTCCTTTTAGATTCCACATATAAGGGACATCATATGATATTTCTACTCCTCTGACTTCCTTCACTCAGTACGACACTTTTCATGTTACTGCAAATGGCATTATTTCATTATTTTTAATGGCTGAGTAATATTCTATCATACATATATACAGGAGAATTCTTGAGAAAATAACAGTTTAAGAAGAAAACCCACCTCCAACGGGGTTTTTCAGCACAGGAAAGGCAGCTAGCAGTGAAGAGGAGGAGAAAGACGAGACATGGACGGGGATCTGGATGTGGGGTTTCTTACCTGGGACTGAGGTTTTTCGTGTGTCTGTTTGCACAGAAAAGTGAAAGCCTGTTGGAAGTTTTGGGTCTCAGTTTTCTTCATCTGTGAAGTGGGCTGAATCTCACCTGAAGAGTGTATATGAAGCCTTATTGTCAAGCTTGGGGTGCTGAGAGCATGGCAGTTTTTGCAACTTGTCCTCAAGTCCTAGAAAATAGGACAGGATGGGAGATTTTAATAGCATTGAAGTCAGAATTCCTGATGGCTGTGAACTGACATGCAAGAGCTGTCTATCTCTGGGCTTCATGGGCCACCATAGGATTCTAAGTGTAACTTCTGCTCTGCTGGAGCTGAGATGGGCTGGAGGAGGCAGTACAGGAGAGCCAACTTCCTCACCCTCCTCTTCACCACACACTGGGCACCATCCTTCACCTAGGTAATTCATCCATGAGGCCACTTGGGAGACATTTTTTCAAGGCCTTGGAAACAAGAGAACTAATGTCTCTAAAAGAAGCAGGTGATTTCAATTTTACACTGATCTTGTTTCCTTCTTCGCTTTGCCTGCTAGGAAGCTTGGAGTCACAATTCTAACTGCGTGCTAGCAGCTAAGTTCCTTTAGTGGAGCCTCTTATGCTATTTCTCAATTTGGGGTTGAAATTTTACTCCAGCTTTGTTTTCCTAGCCTACCATTACTTTTTATGGCCTTGTTAAACATTTCTTTCTTTGCTGTTGCACTGTATGTGATTTTGAAAATTGCATCAAACTGTTTAGGAGCAGGCAGGTGCAAACAAGTTAGGAGAGAAATATCACATCCTGTCTGGGAATCTCAGGCAAGAACAGTATCGTGAGGAAGCTTGTAGGATCTGGGGTGAGGCAGTTGTGTCCTGAGCTCTCCCCACTCTACTCACTTATTAACTACGATCATGGGAGTAACAACTTCACCTCTGGGAGCCTCAGTTTTCTTCCTCTGTGACGCGGGCTGAGTCTCACCTGAAGAGTGTCTATGAAGCTTTGCTGTCAATTTCAGGGTGCTGAGAGCAGGGCAGTTTCTGCAGTTTGTCCTCAAGTGCTGTTTGAGATCTTGCTGGGTGTGCAGTGCTGGGAAATGGAAGCCGTGCTTCCTGATTTCCAAAGGGGGGCCCAAGTGGTGATGCGCAGAGTAATTAGGGCTCAGTCCAGCATGACATGTGAGCCGGAGGAAGATGGAGAGGGAGGGGGGCTGGCCCCCTGGGTGTGGAGGAAAAGGTTTCATGGAGGAAGGAAGAGGAATTAATCCATTTTTCTGGGAATGTCTGAAGCGATGAGAGAGGAAGGGAAAGAATTCTGAGCAGCCTTTTCTGGTTGAACGAGAGCTGGGTCAAGCCTGCGCTGTGCCCTGGTGCTTTCTGCAAGAGGAAAGGGTTGGCGCTGGGTCCTCCCAGTCCGGAGCCCCTCCGCGGAGCCCAGACCTCCAGTGCCTTGATGTGGGACACACAACTCTCCTCCAGCCTGGGGCAAAGTCAGGCTGGCTCCCTTGACCTGAACCAGCGCCCCACTAGACAGGGTTTCCCGCTGCTCAGCTCTCAACCTGATCAAGTATCCATTCAATTACGTCGAGCCAGATGGTTGGTCTCTGAGGGATACTGCCCACATGTGTGTGTAGTGCAGTGGGCTCAGTGGTAAAGAATCCACCTGCCAAGGCCGGAGACGCAGGTTCCATCCCTGGGTCGGGAAGATGCCCTGGAGGAGAACAAGGCAACCTACTCCAGTATTCTTGCCTGAATAATTCCGTGGACAGAGGAGCCTGGTGAACTACAGGCTATGGGGTTGCAAAGAGTCAGACACGACGGAGCGCACACACACACATACACACACGTGCCCTGGTTCTCTGGGTCTCATGTTGTAACAAGGAAGAAGGAACTATGCACGAAACATTTCTCATTCAAGGAACTAGCTGAGAGCCGCTGATACCTTTGTGGAGCCATCAGTCACGTTTCCTTCTTCGCTGGCCATGCATAAGAACTCCATTATGGCTGTGCTGTTTTTAAGGCAGTTTTGTTTTCTTTGGTTTGGCTGAGTGCTATGTGCTTGTCATTGCCCTGTACCCATTTACGACTCTTTTTTGTTCCAATTTCCTTGGAGTTTTTACAGCATGTGTTGTGGTTTTCAACACCCCCTGTCAGGGCCACAGCAAAGGCTGACTTGAGGGTGGTTGATGAA
This sequence comes from Neotragus moschatus, assembly GCA_006410615.1. NCBI lineage: Eukaryota > Metazoa > Chordata > Mammalia > Artiodactyla > Bovidae > Neotragus > Neotragus moschatus. Next base: position 387,780 of record SJYA01002945.1, on the reverse strand, counting down.
CAAAGCAGTGGATTTGAACCATTGCCTGGAACCTGATGTGAACCAGTTCTCTGGAGCCAAGGGGCCATGGATACAACTTCCCTGTCCCTGGGGCTGCACATGCTGCCTGGGCTGACTTTGGACTACACTGGGCTCTTCAGCCAATGTGGGCAACAGATGGTCCTCCTTTTTAAATAAAATGCTCTCCTTCTGGGTGATGAGGGTCCTTTAGGATGCTCCACTTGGCCCGCTCCGATTGCTGTTTGGAACCACTGCCTCTGTTCTCAGGATCAGAATAAGAGACTGGACCGAGACGGCATCTCCAAGTCTGAGAGTGATGGCTTGGGGCTGATGCCTTTCCCAGGGGCCCGACAGGGGCCTGCTGGGTGCCTGTTAAGACCTGGGCNATGTGTTGTGGTTTTCAACACCCCCTGTCAGGGCCACAGCAAAGGCTGACTTGAGGGTGGTTGATGAACAAAGCAGTGGATTTGAACCATTGCCTGGAACCTGATGTGAACCAGTTCTCTGGAGCCAAGGGGCCATGGATACAACTTCCCTGTCCCTGGGGCTGCACATGCTGCCTGGGCTGACTTTGGACTACACTGGGCTCTTCAGCCAATGTGGGCAACAGATGGTCCTCCTTTTTAAATAAAATGCTCTCCTTCTGGGTGATGAGGGTCCTTTAGGATGCTACACTTGGCCCGCTCCGATTGCTGTTTGGAACCACTGCCTCTGTTCTCAGGATCAGAATAAGAGGCTGGACCGAGACGGCATCTCCAAGTCTGAGAGTGATGGCTTGGGCCTGATGCCTTTCCCAGGGGCCCGACAGGGGCCTGCTGGGTGCCTGTTAAGACCTGGGCTCCCCTTGTGGTTTCCCTCCAACCCTGGGGCACGGAGAGGTGTGGCGATCCATAGCCCTGGGGATGGTCATTCTGGGTTTGGATCTGGATCATTTATCCTCAGCAACACCCCCTCCTATGATGCCCACTCCACTTTCCTCTTCTGAATTGGTGCTGTTTCACTGGTTTGAAAGACCCATACTCCTTGTTGAAAGAGAGAGAAGGAGGTGGGTAGAGAGTTCTAGACCTCGAGGGGAAAGGGCATGGGGTACGGCTGAGGACAAGAAGGAAGGCCAGCCAGGTTGGAGGCCAGTGAGCAGGGGCCAGACATGGGAGGAGGAGGTGGCCATATCAGCTTATCCCAAACCAGGACATCGGTGTATGTGGGGGATGCTGCGGCTGTCACAGCCCTGGAGTAGAAAGTGCCAGCAGAACTGCCCTGGAACGACTGGACGCATAGTTCCTGCTCCAGAGGCTTTGCTGTGGGGCTCTGTCTTACAAGGAATGCCCTAAGATAGCCTCTGGAGGCTTTCGGCAAGGATTCATTTCATGGCTTTTAAAGCTCACTCCAGCTCTGTGAGGATAAAAGACTGGAGGGAGCAGAGGGACTGTGAGCCTGGCCAGGCTTGGGGTAGAGGGCTCGCCTTTTGGCTGTGCTGGCCCTGGTGTCTCTCAACTAGGATGCCTGCCGCTGGCCCCCAGATGCTGGCATATGGACAGTGATACTGATGAAGAGGGACTGATCTGTGGCAAAAAGGAGACCCCCTTCTTGGAGGGGCGGTCCCTGAATCGGATCCATCATCCCTGACTCTTTTTGTTTAAACATCTGTTAGTTTGTGACACAGTGATAATGAAAACTGGGCTTTAAAAACATCTTCATTTAGCAAATAAAATGTGGCAGCTTTGTGGGGACAAAAAGGCCCCTCAAATAAAAGCTATTTGAAACCTGATGGGGTTGAGAAAGCAAGTATCTGGGAACAGCAGGTCGAGATCGTGTCGGAGTGCAGAGCCCAGCAGAGACTTGGTGCTGAGACCCCTTCTGCCCAGTGGCCTTCCTTTAGTCATATGGCCACACCCAGACCGTAGCCACTTCCAGAACCTCAGCCTGACGCGACGCTCCCAGACTCCACTTCCAGCCACCCTTCCTGTCCTTAGGACACCCACATGGATGGGGACAGGTCCGGACCTTGTTTCCCTGGTGCCTCCCAAGTTCACTTCCTTCATCCCCAGCCTCACTCTCCCTTTTCATCACACTCGTGACCCCTCCGTTTCACCAGCCTTCCAACCTCCCGCCCTTGGAAACATCTAAGGTTTTCCCCGCCCCACCCTGGGTGAAGAGGACACTCTAGTCCAGGGTCCTGGGCTGTAGGTCTTTCAGTGAATCTTCTCTGGGGGTCCCCTCTCCCATCCCCTCCAGGGCTGCATCTGCTGAAGGGGCAGGTTAAGCTTTTGTGCAAGTGGAGGTCACCAGCAGGAAGTTAGAAGTTTGAGGGGGAAGCATGGGCTGGGAAGAGCGAACTGGGGTATGTGTGTATGTCAAGGTCCCTGAAGCCTCAGGAGCAGAAGCTGTCCATCAGGAGGAGAAAGGAAGAGGGGCAGAGGCCCCCCAAACGCTCATTGTCCCCAGTGGCACCCTTCCTCTTGGGCTCCCTGTCTCCATGTGACTTGGAGCAGAACTGGTCATCCTGGGCTCCTTTGTCCCCTTTGTCCACACACCCCTGCCATCCAGTTGGCCCCCAGCTTCCGTTCCTGACTTCAGCTACTATTATCATCTTCTTCCCCGCTACCACTGGCCCTGCTTCATCCCTGCAGCTCAGAGCCCTGCTTTACTCACCTGGGTGGGGAAGCCAGCCTATCATGTCAGCAGCGCTCCCTGCAGGTTTGTTTAGTGCAGAATGACCCTCAGAGTCCCCGGGGGTGGGGGCGGGGGAGCTTGTTGAAGCTCAGATTACAGGGGCCCCACTCTGCAGCCCGAGGCCCCACTCTGCAGCCCGAGGCTTCGATGCTGATGCTGGTGGTTGAGGGACCACACTATGGGAGCCAGTGGGTTAGTGTATCAAATGGCCCAATGAACCTGAGCTAGTACTTGAGATACAGTCTGGACCATCCAGAGGAAAGTGGGCTCTTCCTCACTCAGGTTCCCTCTAGCAACAGTTAAGATGCCTTTAGACCCATTCACCTTTTGGTGGCATCCTTTTCCCGCTGCACTCCTATTACATTTCTGGTCGATTCTAACGTGTATAAGAGTCACCCACTTTCACCTTCCAGGACTGGTGCACTTGATTTTTAGACTCAAGGACAGGAGTGACTTGGGTGCACTTAATCACGGTTGGCTTGGCCGGTGGTTCAGTCTCTCTAGACTGTCATGCGTGCGAGTGGCATCTTCCATTTCCGTTTCATCCCTCCCTCTGTGTTGCTTCCCAGTCACAGGTAGAGGTGTTGAAGGAGGTGGGGATGAAGGACCTTCTTACAGCTCAGGACACCCTCCAGCAGACTCATCACCAGCCCCTTTGGTCCACAAGACTTCTAAAGTAACCGAGTTCTTGTCTTATAAGTTAAATGCCACCCTTTTGAAGCTACTGAATTGAACATGAAAAATTATGAAATGAACCAATTTGGCTGTGGCCCAAGCTCTCCTGTGCTCTGGTGGGAGGTGGTCTATTTGAGTCTCTTTAGGTCTCACTTATCAGGGGCCCCACGTTAGAGATGTAGGAGGTTGACCACAATGACGAGCATTTAGAGGAACCCAAAACAGTTCTTTATGCAGAGACTTCCCAAGAAAGGGTAATGACAGGTTCCATTATCTCGATAAGAGTTTCTTTTGGGCATCACGCAGTTTCCTTGTTCTCATTCTTTTTTCCCCAAGCAAATTATTGGCATATAATTTGATCTTTTAAGCAAAACAATTCTTTAGTCAAAGGATACTCCTATTGCAAATGAATGAATTGGTCTTCCTGGCTCACCAATTAGTGTCTGGCAAGTGTAATTAGTGTAACTGGATTTTCTAGAATCTGATTGCACTGGGGTGAGTTGAAAAGGCTAACACTCCGTGATGCTGACAACCCATGGGCAGCCCCGCGTGAAACAGACATTCCCATTGTTCCCCGACACCCTGGGTTTCCTTCACTTTGCTGCTGGACCTTCACTCTTTTTTTTTTCAATTTTTATTTTATATTGGAGTATAGCCAATGGCACCCACTCCAGTACTCTTGTCTGGAAAATCCCGTGGACGGAGGAGCCTGCAGGGCTGCAGTCCATTGGGTTACTGGGGGTCGGACACGACTGAACAACTTCACTTTCACTTTTCATTTTCATGCATCGGAGAAGGAAACGGCAACCCACTCCAGTGTTCTTGCCTGGAGAATCCCAGGGACGGGGGAGGCTGGTGGGCTGCCATCTATGGGGTTGCACAGAGTCGGACATGACTGAAGTGATTTGGCGGCAGCAGCAGCACAGCCCGTTAACAGTGTTGTGGTATATATACCTGTATCCATTCTCCCCCAGACTCCCCTCCCATCCGTGCTGCCATATATCACTGAGCAGAGCTCTCTGTGCTATTCAGGAGGTCCTTGTCGATTATCCATTTAAAATAGAGCAGTGTGTACATGTCCACCCCAAAGCCCCTAATAGTCACTTTCACCCACCTATCCCTTCTGGTGACCATAAGTGCATCTCTAAGTCTATAAATCTGTTTCTGTTTGGTCAGTAAGTTCATTTGTGTCGTTTCTTTGTAGATTTTTACAAATAAGGGATGCTGTGTGGTATTTCTTTTTCTCTGACTTATTTTACTCAGCATGACAACTCTCGAGGGAGGATTCCCTGCTCAGTTGCGTAACCCCCTTGGAGAGACCGTGTGTTGGGCTTCATTAACCTTATGTACCTTAGCAGGAAAAAGTGAAGGAGGAAATAACTTCAGGTAGAGGGTCACAACTATGATTTTTCCTCCTCCACTTTATTGCAAGATTACCGGGCACCACCAGCTGCCTACACCACTTTTAACCGTGTTGGGCTGGCTGTAATGTTGCCTTTAAAAATAGTCTCCCTTCACTCTTCCAGGGAGAACCCGCTGAGCATCTTTCGTGGGGCATATGTCAAAAAATTCTGCGCTTGTTCTGATGACCCCAGAGCCGGTTTTCCTGCTCTATCCATTCATTTGAGTGTTTCTGCACAGCAAGGCATCCTGCAGTGGAGGGCACTTGGACACGAGGCCCACTGTTTGAATAGAGTGTCTTCTGGGGGAAAGGGAAAGGCTTTGGAGTCCAGTGGGAAAATACCAGACTTTAGAGTCAGACTTCACTTCAAGCTCTGGCTATGCCACTTTCTTTGTGACTTTCAGTAAGTTACTTAACTTCTCTGAGCCTCAGATGAGGAATCCTTGAAGCAGTTATTGAGCTAGTGTGAGATTTTGACCACCCTATCCAAAAAGCCCTCCCTACTACAGATACTCACTGTTCTATCACCTTGCTCTTTTCCTTCCCAGTTCTCCTCCCAATCTGAAATGTTTCTCCCCATGGATTTACCTCTTGCCCACTGTCTGTGTTACCTTAGTCATAAGGCCCATGAGGGCAGTTCCGAGGGCATGTACGCTCAGTTGTGTCCCGTTCTTTTGAGACTCCATGGACTGTAGCCCGCCAGGCTCCTCTGCCCCCGGACTTTTCCAGGCCAGAATACTAGAGTGGGTTGCCATTTCCTACTCCAGGGGATCTTCTCAAACTAGGGATCGAACCTGCGTCTCTTACGTCTTCTGCATTGGCAGGCGGCTTCTTTACCACTAGTGTCACCTGGGAAGCCCATGAGAGCAAGGGTCAGGTCTATTTGACTTTGGACTTTGGCCCCATTAGCTAGAGCAGTGCCTGGAACATTGCAAGTGATCAGCACTCATTTGCTGACTGAACAGATGAACGGATAGCATAATCTATGGCGTGTGGTTGGCACTCAGTTGGCGCAGAACTCACTCACGCCATCTGGGTAAAGAGCCCTGGTCTTCCTCTTTCCACACTCATTCAGTCAGCTCGTTCCACAAGTATTTCTTGAGCGCCTACGATGTGCTAAGTATTGTTCTGAGATTCTGGGGATACATCCGTGAGCAAAACAGACACAAAGTCCTGCCTCATGGAGCTTGTGTGAGCAGACAGGCAAAAGAACAAGGAAGTAATACAAGAGGAGGCCATCCGGTGAGCAGAACTGTGGAGAGAGGAGCAGCCAGGAAAGCGGGAGGGAGTGCAGCGCAGGGGTGGCCAAGAGAGGCTGCCCAGAGGAGACGATATGTCAGAAAAGGTCTGAAGGAGGGGAGGGGACGAACTCATAGCTTCCTGGGGGAAAAGTCTTCTAGGCAGAGAGGACAGCAAGTGCAAAGGCCCTGGGGTTGACGATTGGTAGGCTGGGCTGGGTGGAGAGAGGCCATGGGGCCTGGTTGAGTGGGGCCTTATAGATCGTGGTGAGGGCTTTCAGTGCTATCCTGAGAAAGATGAGAATGTGATGAGCCTTCTATCACCTATTTTCAAGCACCACTAGAGGGCTGTGTTTGTGGCTGGAAGATTCTGAGGTTGGGCTGTGCTCACCAGGGAGCTCTGCCAGTCCTCCTGCTCTCCATGCTTCTTACGGGAGGCAGTTTCTGCCACCCTGCATGCTGGCTTGGCTCTGCCAGTTCCTTCCCGCCCTGGACCTCGGTGTCCCCTCCTCGAGGCTATTGGTGACCCTGGAAGGCGGGAGGGCAGGGTTCTGCTCTTGACGGCCACCTTTAGCAGCCAATGCCCACTGAGCAGCTGTTCAGCTTGAGGCATCCGATTACAGAGGAAAGGATGAGACTCAGCTTGGTCCTCAGGCTGGAGGTGGGGGTGAGATGCGGGTCCCTGGTAGCTTGGTTGGGAAGGCAGGCTCTCGGAGGCAAAGCTGAGTGACATTGCAACGCTGCAGCACGTACACAGTGCCCAAAGGGTTGTTACAACGGTAACAGTGGCTGACAATTAAGTCTGGCTACTCAGCAACAGTGAAATTAGATATTAGAGGTCAACCTGACCTCTGAAGGGGAGCCATCCTCGAAGGTCCGGCAGCAAACGGTGATGCCTCAGAGGCCACAGGGCCCGACTCTTCCCACCCAGGTCTGTTTCAGGTCACAGGGTGGCAGGTTGGATGTAGAGCCAATCTCTGGGGAAAGGGGCTTGGCTGACCCAAGGTGAGGGCAGGTGCTTGCTCTGGGGAGCCCCGTGGGGAACCCAGCACAGTGTCTGGATGGAACCCTGGCAACCCCAGGAGCCTCGCTGGGCCTCCAGGTCCTGTGAACAGAGGGGCTGGCTTCCCTCAGGGAATCCCCAGCCCTGCCACAGGCTGCCCTCTGGGAGGACAGGGCTTGGGGGTGCTCCCTGAGCTGGCAAGGACTCCCCTGCCACACCCAGAGGTCCCACAGACCTGTTCCTACTTGGAGCTTCCCTGTGATTTTCAGTTTAGGAAAGGATTCTGCTGCTTAAATAAAGCCGTGAATGACCCCTACAGAGGTTTCTTCCCAAGGCCATGTTTCCTGGACTGAGGGCTGGCCCTGGGTTCCACCTTCCGGGATTTGCAAGAGCAGGTGTTCAACAGGTCGTAACCACCTGGGGAAGGTCATTGAGAAACAGGGTCTGAGGGCCGAGTCTTGGAGCTTCAGTGAGTTTTCCTTCTTCCTGCTGTCCTTAATGGCAGATTTTGTTAGGAAGTGGAGCTCTGTGGCTCTTTCTTCTCCAGACCTGCTGTTGACGTAGATGCTTCTAGTCAGCAGGACAGGGAGAGAGAGGTGAGCCCTCTGAAAGGGGTGTGTCCCCCCAGGACCCTCCTTTCTGCACAAGAGGAAGCCCTCTCTGAACAGGGTCTGATAAAGGGCTGTGGGCCTTGGTCCAGGAGGGGGTCCTAGTGATGAAGGACCCACATGGGGGTGGCAGGTGGCCCGTGGCCCCATGGTCTTCTTCCTGCACACCCAGGACCCCCACCTCCTTCCTGCTGCACTGACCTCGCCCGTCTTCCCACCTGGATGCCTCCCCAGTGGGCATTGGAACGACAGGTAGGTTCCCTCCGCTTCCTTCTTCCTGGTATCTTCTGAACACAAAGCTCACAAGCCCTTGTTGTGTTAGGATCTTTACTGCTGACCACAGGGGGTAGAGGATGGAGTCATCGCAATGCCAAGAATGAGGAAGGCCTGCTGTCCTTTGTGCTCTGAGCTGAGTTATCCATGGGGCTTCCTCTCCAGTTTGGGGGCAGGACTCCCCTCCCCCAGCCTCCACTGTCACACTGTCCTGGAAGTCACTCCTGTTCCTCATCTGGTCTTCCCATTCTTGGTTGCCAAATGACCCCTGACTGCATTTCGTCTCACTTCCTTAGAGAAACTGCCTCTGCCATCGAGTCACAAGTCCGTCCCCCCCCCCGCCCCCGCTTAGCAACTTGCACCAATACTCTTGCCCTATTGCAGTGGTCACCATGCAGGTCAGTCTCTAAGACAAGTAAGACAAGACAGTCTGCTTCTGTGGGGGAGGGACCTTTTGTACCCCCTCCTCCCTTGTGGATATTTTGTATTCCTGACTCTTATTCCTTTTTTTTTTTTTTTTGCTGTGTGCAGGACAGGCTCACAATCACAGCACTCTTTTTTTTTTATGATCCTAAACCTAACACTTCAGGATCCAAACAATCATAACCCCCGCTCATAATAACCATCATAACATAATAAGCAATAACGAACAATCATAACCATTCCTGTCATAATCATAAGAGGACTCCACCGTGGGATCTGGTCTTACGGGTTCCCTACCAGATGTGCATTCTGGCTCTCTTCTCCTGTCACCTGGCACTCATCAATTGTTGGGCTGCCAGGAGGGCAATGGAAAACAGTCAAGTCCCTTGGAAATGAATTGGGGAACAACAGGAAAAGCGATAGGACTGAAAAAAGAAATCCAAGGTTGAATGTAACTTTCATCTGGATGGAGCCTAATGCAGACGTCTGGCCCGAAGTCCTGCCTGGTGACCAATACAAGACATGGATTCCTAGTATCCTTCCAGAATGAAGCTGCAGGAGATCAGGGGTTAACAGCTCATGGCAAGGAAGCTGAGGTGTCATCTCACAGTGTCCACATCTCAGCTGAAAGGCAAGATGGGGCTCACTCAGGCCAGGATAACAAAGGCAAGTCCTGAAAAGCCATATGCTTCTGACCAAGAGTTACTGACCATCAAGAGAATTTTGGGAGAAAAAAAAAAGAAGAACAACAGGAAACCTTCTAGGTAGGTTGTGGGAGTTTTACCAGAGTCTGGTGATAAAGACCAGGGATCCCAAAGTGATATCTACGTAAGAGAGGGATTGTGGGCAAAGTTGGAGGAGGTCGGAGGCAGGTTTGGTGGGTTTGCCAGGCTGGGCAATAAAAAGGTTGAGTGCTAAAGAATTGATGCTTTTGAACGGTGATGCTGAAGACTCATGAAAGTCCTTTGGACAGCAGGGAGATCAAATCAATCAATCCTAAAGGGAATCAACCTTGAACATTCTTTGGAAGGACTGATGCTGAAGTTGAAGCTCCAATACTTTGGCCACCTGATGGGAAAAGCTGACTCACTGGAAAAGACCCTGATGTTGGGAAAGACTGAAGACAGGAGGATAAGAGGATGACAGAGGATGAAATGGTTGGATGGCATCACCGACTCAGTGGACATGAGTTTGAGCAAATGCCAGGAGATGGTGAAGGAAAGGGAAGCCTGGTGTGCTGCAGTCCACGGGATCTCAAAGAGTCAGCCATGACTGAGCAACTGAACAAGAAAGGGTCAGCCAATGTGAATACCAAGGGCATGAAATCACAGCCTGAGAATGGTTGGAAGTGGTTCAGTTCGAGGTCACATGTTTCTCAGTTCCTGGGTTATGGAATGAGTATGAGACCCGGAAGATGATGGCTAAAGCTAATATAAGCCCGTGGAATCCATGGAGATCTCTCATGTCTTCTCCTCTCCAATCATGTCTACACTGTCATCCTCATTTCTTCAAGGCCAGGGGCCAACAGGAGAGTGTCCTGCCAGGACAAACCATCCCAGAGATGCTTTTCCTCTTGGCACCATGTCCTGTATTTGCTCAGCAGCCCACATCCTGCTCTGCCCTGAGCCTTGGAGCAGACTTCCCACAAATTCATTCACATTCTCCCAGATTAAAGTCAAGCCTATATTCAGGGAGCACTTGAGAGATTTAAGAGGTTGACCTAGAAGGAAGTTGGAAATTCCACTACTAATATCAGCACTTTTGCAGTTGGGAAATAGCCAGACTGTTATACAACAATCAGTCTAACCCACCTAAATTGTTCCACAGATTAGCCATCGATTGTTAGAAAAGTCCCTGACTTCCTTTATCTTTATGGCACCAGTACAAATATAGTATCCTGGAGGACACGCCTCCTTTTAACTACGAACCTATAAATATCAAGGCCTTTTTACTGAGACTGAGAAGAACCCAGCAAAATGGGGATCTCCACAGGCATCCTTCAAATATGTCTTTTATTGGGTCAAATTCTATCTACAGGTATTATATCTAATTATTACATTTGTTTTTCACTGCTGTAAATCCGAATCATGGCAAATTTTATCTGTTTCTTGGTGCTATTCTTTCATCTCAAGAGGAGCTTTATATCAAGAATGGGGGGATAGTTCTTTGGTGATCATTGTAATTGCAAAGATTTTTTGCTTTATTTCTGGCTGAGAAATGCAATGATGGTAGTTAGAAAAAGCCAATCACTATGTCAATTGTCTTCAGTGGGTCACTCAACTAAGGAAATGATTGACTGGTTTTAGAAAAATTCCTGAAATTAAGGAAAAATGTATATTATTAAAACTAAAGCATTGTTATCGTTGATTAAGCCTGCGGTTTGTGTATTGACAAACATGGCCAGCAAAGATTGCCCTGAAAATGCGTGTAATGTGACTTCTATCTGCCGGTTTGTTTGGCTTGATAATTAACATTTACCAAGCGAAATCAGATCACATAGCTGAGCACAGAAAAGATCATTAAGATTCCCAGTCTATGTCTGTCACTGTTTTATTTTTAAATTTTTATTTATTTGGCTGTGTGGGGTCTTATTTGGGGCACGTGGGACCTTGGCTGTATCACTTCGGATCTTCCGTTGAGGTTCATGAGCTTAGCTGCCCTAGGACATATGGGGTCTTAGTTCCCTGACCAGGGATCCAATCAGCATCCTCTTCATTGCAAGGCAGATTCTTAACCACTGGACCAGCGGGGAAGTCCCTGCCCGTGACTGCTGTAGATAAGTGATTTGGAGATTAGTTTCAAGCACATCTCTGTGTTTTGAGAATGTCAAGTGACAAAATGGACATCAAAGGGGAAAGGGAAGTCTCTTAGTCGAGTCCGACTCTTCGCGACCCCGTGGACTGCAGCCTACCAGGCTCCTCCATCCATGGGATTTGCCAGGCAAGAGTACTGGAGTGGGGTGCCATTGCCTTCTCCAGGGGGACATGAAAGAGCCCTGGGTAAATCACTGAGACCTTGAACCGCAATGTGGTTTTACTGAGATGCTAAGTGAGCCGGATGTTTAGCCAGTCTGTTTATCAATCTTCCCTTCCTGTCTGTCTCTCTCTCTCTTGTTCTCTTACCTTTCTCTGTCTCTGTGTCTAGGTCTGTGACAGGAAACTCACTGACGGGCAACACTTGCCTTCCCTTCTCGTCAGGAGGACCTCGGCGGGTACTGACTCTGGACAGACTAGGGGCTAGAGACTGTGTCTCCTTCAGAATACTGGAAAATGGAAGGCAGTGGCCTTAGCTCTCGCTTTTATCAATATGAAGTTCATCCCCAGACTTGCACTGGCTCTGAAGAGTGACAAGGGGTTCTCGTCAGCCTCTAAGGGACAGGGAACGAATTGGCCTGTCCTTATCTATAAAAGGGGCTTCCTTGATAGCTCAGATGGTCAAGAATCTGCCTGCAATGCAGAAGACCCCAGTTCCGTTCCTGGGTCAGGAAGATCCACTGGAGAAGGGCGAGGCTACCCTCTCCAGTATTCTTGGGCTTCCTTGGTGGCTCACCAGGTAAAGAATCTGCCTGCAATGTGGGACACCCAGGTTTGATCCCTGGGTTGGTAAAATCCCCTGGAGAAGGGAAAGGATACCCACTCCAGTACTCTGGCTTGGAGAATTCCATGGACTGTATAGTCCACAGGGTCACAGATATTCGGACACGACTGAGTGACTTTCACTTCACTATCTACAAAGGGGCTTAGGGCACCCTCTACGAGTGGCTTGAGGGGCTGTGGTTTTGCGTGTTAGGTGCACACACAGCAGAGACATGCATGCTTGCATTTGCATTTTAGCCTTGAGAATCAAACCTCTGCAAAGTGGTTGCTCTGTACCAGGTACTCTGCGACACAGACACCTACGCTTTCTTGTCTAAATCTGCTGACAACTCCCAAGTTGGGTATCCACCCTGCAGATGAGGAAACTGAGGCTCAGAGAGGCTCTGTGTCTTGTCTAAGGTCAGCAGTTGTTGCAAGGCTGGGCCAGGACTTGAACCTGGAGGAGGTCTGCTGGCATTTGAGTAGAGGATTTGGCCAGTTAGCTCCCACTGTTTCTTGAGGAGAACTCAGCTGAGGAGATGAACGGTGGCTTTCAGCTCAGCGCTGGAGCCCTGTGGAGGAGCTCTGTGCTGGAAAAACCCAGGCAGGAGACACTGCCCAGTTCTAGTCTTTGCACCAATTCTTGAGAAAAAGTCAAAGAGTTCAGGTTTGCGCTGGTCTAAAGGGGTCATGAAACTCCTTCTGCTCCTGGCAATGTCTTTGGTTCTGCCATTTACCAACTCTGGGGCCTTTGCAAGCCTCAGTTTACTCACTGATAAAATGGGGTTGTGTTCCAGCTTCACAATGCTGTGCAGACATAGGGTCACCCATGCGGTGTCTGGCATGTGGAGAGTGTCTGGGTGCCATCCACCCTTACTCTTCTGGGCATAATCCTAACACGGTTTCCTAAATGCAAGGTAGTATGTTGGATTGGATCCTAGAAAAAGGAAAAACTGGTGAAATCCAATAAAGCCTGGAGTTTTGTTAGTAGGAGTGTACCCTTGTCGGTTTGGTAATCGTGACAAATGTAACTTGGTCATATGAGATGCTATCATGAGGGAAAATTTGGTAAGAGGGTATGGAAACTGTGTACTTTCTGCAACTTTTCTGGAAAGTTATTCTGAAATATTCTTTTTTTTTAAACTCAACTTCCCTTGGTCTCATTTCTTCAAGGTCAAAATGAGAAAGTAATAATTGCTTACAAACTAATTCCTGGAAAAGTGTTAATGTTTGTACTTCCCCTTTTCACAGTTTATCAGGAATTTGGGCAATAATTAACACATTAAAAAGAAGGAGGAAATTGTGAGATGTCCTTAGGTGGCTGACATGGGGCTAAGGCAGAGGCACTTCTGTTATCCTTTAAATAGGTCCCACAGATGGCTAATCATTCCCTCATCAGCTCTCTTCCCTGCAACTTGTCTTTACTGTGCAAGCTACCCCCTGGGTGTTAGGTCACTCAGTCCAGTCTAGGTGTGGAATGTTCCAGAATGAAGAGGAAGTCCAAGGCCACGCCCAGAGCCTGAGTCTCAGCCAGGCACCCAGGACCCTCGTTTCCAGCCTCGGGTCTCTCCACAGCTGGCTTGACAACTCCCACCAGGGTTTCAGTTCCAACCTGTCCTGGCTGTTTACCCCATAATTTTATTTGTTCTGCCCCTTTCCAGCAGGATGCTTTCCAGCGGGATGTCTTATGGTGCAGAGCACATCTGTCCCGGCCGCCTTACACCCTCAGGAGCTGCCTCTTGCCGTGGGGACTCTCATGCTGTTGCCTCCACCTGGAACACAGTCTATTCTTCCCCTCCCCACCTCCTCACCTCTGGCTAGATCTAGCTGCTCTTTTTTAAATACCATGGGCATTGTCCCATCCAGGAACCCTGACGTGTATGCTCAACACACACACACACAAGCCACGTGTCATCCTAGGCTTGCCACTCTTATTCTCCGATAGCATCTTAACTCTATGGATTTTTCTAGAGATCCTGCTATGCGGGAGTCCCTGGAGGGCAAGGACCATGTCTGGCTCACTTAGTACAATGCCGTGCACCCCTTGGAGCCTCGCAGAGGCTCCTGCTGGCCATAACGGAGGGGCAGGAGGACCCTTCCTGAGCCGTTCTCTCTGTGCCCTGGGCCAGGTCCTAAAAAGTATTTCTCGTCCTTATGTATAAAGAGAACCAGACACCATACTGGGGCTTCCCAGGTGGCTCAGTGGTAAAGAATCCACCTGCCGATGCAGGAAACATGGGTTTAATCCTTGGTTCGGAAAGAGACTCTGGAGTAGGAAATGGCTACCCTCTCCAGCATTCTTGCCTGGGAAATCCCATGGACAGAGGAGCCTGGCAGGCTACAGTCCAATGGGGTGGCAAAAAGAGTCCGACATGACTTAGTAACTAAACAAGATCCCATATCAGGAGCATCCGTATAGCTGCTAAGTCCTGTCCGACTCTTGGTGACCCTATGGACTGCAGCCTGCCAGGCTTCCCTGTCTGTCGGAATCTCCAGGCAAGAATGCTGGAGTGGGTTGCTGTTTCCTCCTCCAGAGGATCATCCTGACCTAGGATCGAACCCCCATCTCTTGCATTGGCAGGCAGATTCTTTATCAGTGAGCCACCAGTGAAGCCCCTAAATCTGTTTGTTTCTCTTTTGCACGTGTATTCATTTGTGTTGTTTTAAAACTGCACGTAAGTGATACCATACAGTATCCTACAAGCCTCTTCACTCTTGGCTGCTCTAAACCCAGTGCAGTGCTGCGGCATGGAGGTGGTGGAGACAGAGTGTCACCAGGTAGATAACGGGGTCATTCACAGGAGATCCAGGAATGTTGCTTCCCAGCGGATACTTGTGACCACTGAGCATGGAGTGCAGTGTATGAGCTGGGCTCTTGAGGAGGGAGGGCAGGGACGGAGGGTGGACTAGCTATTCTTTGAGTCCCCAAAGCTGGGTTGAAAGGGAGAGAGGACTACAGTGACCAGACTCCCCTTGTCCTGAGATAGGCAACGTGACAGTGAATCCCAAATGCCTGTCCATTGCTGGGAGGTAATAATTAGAAGACACACCCTCCCTGTGCCTCAAATTCCTCCCTAGAAACGGCCCATTTGCTGCCTGATGACTGCACTTGTATTCTCCCCCGCTGGTACCACCCCAAACTCCACCAACCCCAGTGCTGTCAGGGGCAACATTGACCACAAACTCTCCATCACTAAAGATTATTATTTCAGAATGCTTTGCTTTCTGACAAGTTGAAATGGAATCTCATTTGCACTTGAATTTTGGGAAGCGGTGGAACTGGCCTTTGAGCACATTTACTCTGGGGTCAGTGCCCTTGACTTCCGGCATCAGTTTCACTGTCAGCGCTGTGTGACCTTTGACAAGCTGTTTTATGTCCCTAAGCCTTGGGTTTCACTTCCATAAAGTAGACTGTGTAATAATCTGACACTGTAATATTCTGATAAAGGATATCCTGAGGATAAAACGAGATACTGCAGGTAGCACAGTGAGCTCAATGCTGGGAATGCTGTAATTGCCAAGAGATAAGAGTATCTTATTTCCCTCCCTACATGTCCCCTCCTCTCCCTTCCTTCTTTTCTTCCCTCTTCCTCCTTCTCTGCTTTGTCCTTAGCTTCATTTTTTTCTCATCTTTCTTTTCTTTCACCCTTGCTCTTTTCCTTTAGCCTATGACCCCACTTCCTTCCGAACCTAGAATAATCTGCCTCCTGTATTACCTGCCACCACATCTCCCACATTCAGCCTCAAACCACAGCTTTTAATGCACAGTTAAGGTGGAGAGTATAGGAACTAGAGAAAAGCAGAGCAAAGGTAAAAACACACCTCGTCCTATCACCTGAGGTTGGCTTTATTAAAATACTTATTTCTTTCCAATTACATGTGTATGGAAGTGATATCATTCCCTGCCCCCCCCCCCATCCCACCCTTTCCGAGTGGCATGCCAAATCTTAGTTCCTTGACCAGGAATCAAATCCATGTCCCCTGCGGTAGAAGCTCAAAGTCTTAACCACTTGACAGCCAGGGAAGTCCCTAAAGGATAGCA
Organism: Neotragus moschatus; assembly: GCA_006410615.1. NCBI lineage: Eukaryota > Metazoa > Chordata > Mammalia > Artiodactyla > Bovidae > Neotragus > Neotragus moschatus. Next base: position 371,868 of record SJYA01002945.1, on the reverse strand, counting down.
TTTAACATACAGTTTTTTTATAGTTTGTATTCTGAACATTTTAACATGCAGTCATGATTTTGGGAGACTGAAGTTTTTTTTTTTCAGGTTTTATTCTTTTTTAAAAAACTTTCACTTTATTGAGGTATGATTGGCCAAGAAATTTACAGGATATTTAAAGAGCACCTTGTGGTGATTTGATATGCGTATGTCTGGTGGAAAGATTCTCCCTCATCTAGTTGAGAACATATCCATCACTTCACATATCTATTTTTATTTTGGTGAGAACATTTAAGTTCTACTCCCTTAGCAAATTTCAGTTGTATAATAGATGCAATTTTATCAACTATTGTCCCCATGTTTTGCATTAGATTGTAAGATCTTATTCATCATCTGGCTAAAAGTTTGTACCCTTTTACCAACCTCTCCCTATTTCTACCACCCTTTTTCAGATTCTTTCTGTAATTATAACAGATAATACTGTGAAGATCATGTTTGTTCATGCATCTTTGTCCATATTAAGTAAATTATTATTTCCTTTGGCTAGATTCTTAGACGTGGAATTACTGAGTCAAAGAGTTGATCATTTTAAGACTTTTAAAGCATACTGGTACATTATTTTCTAGCAATCAACCAAGTCTTTCTCCAAGAATAAAAAAGGAGAATGGAATCTTCTACAACTTCGCTGAATCTGAATATTACCATTCAAAACTCTTGGCTGAATTGTTGGATAAAAATTGATGTACAGTTATTTTAATTTGCATTTCTTTGCTTTATAGTGAAGGTGAAAAATTTTAAGCCATTTAAATTCCTTTACTTGAACTGTCTGTTTTTATCCTCTGTTTTTTTGTGTGTGAAAGTTAGTATCATCTTTGTTGGTTTATAGAAACTGTCTCTGTCCATTATACTGAACAAACTCTCTCCACTTTGTCCATTATATTGATGACAAATACTTTCCCAATTTGTTATTTGCCTTTAAATTTTGATTTCCTTCTGCACAAATATTTTAACATAATTAAATTTATTGCTATTTTTCTTTGTAATTTCCTGTTGATTTAAAGTCTAAAAATTCACAAAAATCAAATAAACATTTAATTAGTTTCATGTTTTCATTTGTTTAACAAAATCCTGTTCTTTTGTTTTAAAAATTATTTTGCCTTCTGATGTGAAGTAAATATCTAAAATGATTTAAATTTTAAACTTTGCTTTAATTTTTATAGTTTTATTTTGAATATTTTGGAGCTAATCATAATTTTTTGAATGCTGACAACATGGCAAACACTATATTAATTAAGCATCTGATATATTTTTCTAACTTTGTCTTCACAATAAGCTAAAGTAGGTTAGTATTACTAGCTTTTTACAGATGAAGAAACTAGGATTGAGTGAGAATAAATGGCTTGCCCAAGTTTAGAAACCAAATAAACAGCAGAGCTAGAATTTGAACTCGAGGCACTTGTCTCCCAGGTTCATAGGTGGGCAAGACCCCCAGTCCCAAACCCACATTGTCCCTTCCCCCTCCCCATCAGTATTTTTTTTTTTCAAGAACGTATCAGTCATTTCTAGCCTATTTATTTTTCTTGATAAACTTCAAAATTGTTTTTTAAAAACCAATCAAGAGAAACTTTTTGATGGAAATGATATTAAACCTGTGCATCCGTTTGGAACGACTGATGGTCCTATATTCAGTCCTTCCATCCGGAAACCTGATTCATCTCTTCATCTGAGTTGACAGCCAAGAAGCTTCACATAGAGTTGGTAGTTTCATTCTTATGGGTTGCTCCTCAAGGGAAGTTTATTTATAGGGTTTTACTTCCTTGGAGCCTGTTTGCATCCACATCTTCCCCCTCTGCCTGGTGCACATCTGTTCAGAAGTCCTGGTTCCATTCTGGGAGCTCTTCTTCTGGACTCCCGACATCCCGCAATCGGAGCTCTCAGTTCCCTGTCCTCTAACTGTTTGTCTCTAAGTTTTGTCCACTAGAGCCAGTTTCCAGAGGCAGCACTGTGTCATCTCAGCATTCCCCCTGCTTGCTGGAGTCAGGCATCCAGCTGTTGTTTGTTTTCAGTCACTAAGTTATGTCCAACTCTTTGCCACCCGTTGGACTGCAGTGCACCAGCCTCCTTAGTCCTCCACTATCTCCCAGAGTTTTCTCAAATTCATGCCCATTGAATCAGGGATGCCATCTAACCATCTCATCCTCTGCTGCCCCCTTCTCCTCCAGCCTTCAATCTTTCCCAGCATCAGGGTCTTTTCCAATAGTCAGCTCTTTGTATCGGGTGGCCAAAATATTGGAGCATCAGTCCTTCAAATGAATATTCAGGGCTGATCTCCTTTAGGATTGACTGGTTTGATCTCTTTGGAGTCCAGGGGATTCTCACGAGTCATCTCCAACACCACAATTCAAAAGCATCAATTCTTCAGCGCTCAGTCTTCTTTATGGTCCAATTGTCACATCTGTACATAACTACTGGAGAAACCATAGCTTTGACTCTTTGTCTGCAAAGTGATGTCTCTGCTTTTTAACCTGCTGCCCGGGTTTGTCTTTCCTTCCAAGGAGCAAGCGTCTTTCAATTTCACGGCTGCAGTTACCATCTGCAGTGATTTTGGAGCCCAAGAAAATAAAATCTGTCTCTGCTTCCACTTTTGCCCCTTCTATTTGCCATGAAGTGATGGGCCTGGATGCCTTGATCTTAGTTTTTTTAATGCAGAGTTTTTCAAGCCAGCTGTTTTACTCCTCTCTTTCACCCTCTTCAACAACCCATTGTTCCTCTTCACTTTCTGCAAGGAGTGTGATTGTTGAACACGTTATTTCCTACCTCTCTGTCAAAACACTTTTGCTGCAGGCCATAGACAGTGGTTTTCAAAGCTTAATGTGTGTCAGAATCACCTGGAATGGATACATATTGTTGGACATCACCTCAAGGGTAAATTCTTAAGTCTGGGGGAGGTTTAAGAATTTACATTTTTTTTTTTTTTAACAAATTCCCAGGTGCTGGTTGGTGCTGAAGATTTATAGAACCATTTTAAGAGCCATTGTTCTAAAAGAACCCTTTTCTAATGTGACTGGGTCAGGCAGTTGTTTTTTTCCTTCGAAAATATTTTTTAAAATCACAAAATATGATAGATACACATTTAAAAGGTTTCCTTTTTATCTTAAAACATATAAACACACTTTGACTCGCCAATTTGTTGCTGTAGACTTCTCGCTCAGCAGAGGTCTTCTGCAGTTCTGCGGCACCTTTCTTGCATAAACTGCTCCCATTTGGCATATCTATAACTTTTAATTTTTAGTCTCTTTAGAGTGTGAAATGAAAGACCTTTGCAAAGCAGCCTCCTAGGTGGCTCAGTGGTAGAGATTCTGCCTGGCAACATAGGAGACGAGAGTTCGATCCCAGGCTAAGCAAGATCCCCTGGAGCAGGAATGGCCACCCACTCCAGTATTCTTACCTGGGAAATCCCACGGGCACAGGGGCTTGGCGAGGTACAGTCCATGAGGTCGCAAAAGTGCGGGATATGACTGAGTGACTGAATGAATAAAGAGGATATACGTTCAATTGCTTTAAATATATTTCTCCTTTTTACTGCCTGCTGCTGCTAAATCACTTCAGTCGTGTCCGACTCTGTGCGACCCCATAGACGGCAGCCCACCAGGCTCCCCCATCCCTGGGATTCTCCAGGCAAGAACACTGGAGTGGGTTGCCATTTCCTTCTCCAATGCATGGAAGTGAAAAGTGAAAGTGAAGTCGCTCAGTCGTGTCTGACTCTTAGCAACCCCATGGACTGCAACCCACCGGGTTCCTCTGTCCATGGGATTTTCCAGGCAAAAGTACTGCCTAACCCACTCAATTTCTTTTTAGCACCTTAATTTTATTTCCAAAGCATTCAGCCTTATTTTTTTGAAAGACATCTTTCTATTTGTACCATATTTGATCAATTTACTTAATATTTATTTTAGTGTCAAGTACAATCAACATAAACAGGTTCAGGACTCATATCTGTCATCCACTGATCACACAACTCGGTTGGAATGCAAGTTGCTAAGTGTACTAGAAATTAGCCCACCAGCGCTAGTGGTCAGTAGGTTTACAGAAAGGATGGAGAGCTCAGTGGATCTGGCTCGGGGGTTAGTTACCTAAAGGACAGTTAACACAACTTTTTGTCTACTGCCCCTGCTAGGATGTCTTCTGTCTAGTGAGTGCTAAGTCACTTCAGTTATGTCTGACTTTTTGGGATCTCCCATGGACCATAGCCTGCCAGGCTCCTCTGCCCATAGGATTTCCCTGGCAAGAATACTGGAGAGTAGCCAGATATTGTAAATAAAAACATAACACATCCAGTTAAATTCACATTTTAGATAAAAATTTTAAGTATACATATATTCCATGTAATATTTTGAACATACTTACATTAAAGAAGAATTCATTGTTTATCTGAAATTCAAATTTTACTGGGCATTCTGAGTTTCATCTGGCACCTCAACAACTTTCACTCTGTTCTTTCTTGACATATATCTATGCCTTCTTCTAAGCCTTGTTGAAAGATCCTGTCCTCTCTGGATTCCTCCTGCCCTTCTTCCAAGCCCAGGAATTGCTTCTTTTGAGATTTGCATTTCCCCTCCACTGTGTTCCTCATTGGCCAAAATGGAGAATTACTGGTTAGCAAGTCTGGCTGCCAGGGGCTTCCCAGGTGGCTCCCCAGGTGGCTCGGTGGTAAAGAACCCGTCTACCTATGCAGGAGATGCAGAAGACACGGGTTCAGTCCCTGGGTCAGGAAGATCCCCTGGAGGAGGGCATGGCAACCCACTCCAAGATTCTTTCCTGGGAAATCCCGTGGACCAAGGAGCCTGGCGGGCTACAGTCCACGGGGTCGCAAAGAATTGGACACGACTGAGCGACTGAGCATGCGCGCAAAATCTGACTTCCATTGGCTTCTGCGCTCCAGAGGGCTACATCTTACCTTCAGTGACGGATCACTCTCCTCTGTGCCCCTCGTGTGGTCAGAGACAGGTCCATATTCCCCGAGTGAATAATGAATTAATGAATGCGGGTCCAGCTACCCTCCGAAGCAAAGAGCTGCTTGAATTAGCTGACGAGAGGGAGAGTGGGTCTGGCTTTAACGCTTGGTTTTGGAAGAGCTCCCATCAGGCTATTTTTCTTTGTAATTCCAGCAACATCAGTAACGAGAGACACCACAGAAAGTGCTTTCGGGAAGTTACTCACCTCTGGTAAGTCTATCTGAATTCCAGATAGGCTGGGCGATTGTGGTGCCCAAGGCCACCCCCAAGGACTCAGGAGGGACTGCCACAGAGAATTCTGCTGGGTTTAGATGTGGGACAGGAAGGGTTTCCTCTGATGGGGTCCACCTAGACCCTTGGCTCCTTCCTTGTGAGGTTCCACACTGACCATGAGCTCGGCCCCCAGGCTCCATACCAGTGTCTGTCCAGTCACACTCCTTTCCTAAGGTCTCTGGCCCCTAGGCGGCCCCACTGGGTGTCCAGCAGGGCGGCAGGGGGAGTGGGCGGCAGGGGGAGTGGGTGGCAGGGGCAGAGGGCAGCAGGGGGAGTGGGCGGCAGGGGCAGAGGGCGGCAGGGGCAGT
>SJYA01002945.1:343503-366217 GCA_006410615.1 Neotragus moschatus | reverse complement strand
GGAGTGGGCGGGCAGGGGCAGTGGGCAGCAGGGGAGCGGGCGGGCAGGGGCAGGGGCAGCGGAGCGGGCAGGGGCAGGGGGAGCCGGCGAGCAGGGGCCGTGGGGGGTCACCGTGTCTAGCTGAGCCTCTCTGTGAGAATCACATTCCTCCTCTTCTCTAGAACTGCTAACAAGTCTTGGGGAAATAAGGAATACCTGGCCTCAGTCAGCGCTTTAAATGCTAACTGCTCTGCGCCTAATTCCTCTTTTATGGCAGTCTTGTGTGTGCATGAGCATACCTGCTTGTGCAAAAGCACAGACTCTGATTTGAGCCAAATACAAATAATACACATGGTAAATATATATGCACTGGAAGGTAGAGCAGTGCAATGGTTAAGAGCAACCACCTGAGTACAGGTCCGGTTGTCACTTACTGGTCAGTTGACCTGGGTCACTTACTCAAGCCAGCTTCCCTATGGGGTTATATGAGGATGAGCTGAGATCACACTTGTAAAATTCTTGAGTATGATGTAAAACTCTGGAGTATGACCCCAGGTTCCCAGGCTAGAAAATGTTCAAAATCATTTGCCATGATTAGGCTTTTAAAAATGGGCCTTGTTGGGTGTGTGCAAGGAAGAAGAGACGGCATAAGTGCAGACTTCCTTTTTTTTAAAAAACAACAACAATAAAAAAAAAATAAAAAACAACAACAATAAAAAACACAAGTCTTTGTGGACTTTCATCCTGCAGGCATTGTGGAAGCAAGCTTAGATCTCTCATTGCACTAAATCTTTAATTCAGAGCCAACTATAGAAAAGCAATGGCTCAAAGGTGGATTTCTTGGTTAGGGTCCTTATGCATGAAACATGCACGTGTCTGATTTTTCTTTTATTCTTTTATAGTTCTTGAGTCAGATCCTCCCAGAACACATGGTAAGTATTTTGAAACGGTATGGTGTATTTGGTTTAAAGTTTATCATTCTATACAGCTATTTATATCTGAAGAATAAACACAGCCTCTCTGGAATTTAGTGAATGGCATGAGGATTGGGTAATAATGTGATTTGTGTCCTTTATGGAAATACAAAGGCAATAGAAACTTCTTTCAGCTATAGCACAAATGGACTGTGGTTATACAGTTAGTTTTTTCTTTGATTTTGTTTTGCCTTTGCCTCAAACTTCAGTGCACATCAGAATGAACTAGGGTATTTGGTTGAATGCAGGTCCTTAGAATTCACCTCCCCACCCCAGACACTTGGATTTGGATGGTCTAGGGTGGGACCTAGGAATCTGAATTTTTATGTAACCTAAAATAAAGATGGTCTGCAGACCCCATTTTGGACAAGCATGCTACATGGCCCAGGACTGAATTAAGCTTTCACGTTTGCAATGTACTTATAAGATTTGACTGAGAGTTTCCAAAGCAAATGACAGAAGATCTATGCATATATTTTAAGTGCTACATTTTTAAACTTATTTTTTCTTAATGTCTATGTTTTGCTTAATGTCAAGTGAATGCAGCTTGTAAACATTTTCCCAAATGGTTATTGGCTACATTGTTAAGTCTGGCTTGTTGATGTAAAGACTTTTCCATAAGAGAGTTGCTAACATTGAACTTTCACACATCTTTCACGATGGGCTCAACATCTGTGCCACCTCATCCGACAAGAGCTAATCCTACCAGGATCCTTCTAAACAGGACAGGCCCCTGTAGCGACTTAGGGTTTTATGGAAAGATATACGGTAATCTCTGAACACACAGTTACAAGTACAGCTGTGATGGGTGCTGGGGAGAGATGTCCTTGGCAAGAGGCATGTGCTCAAGCCATCAGAGAGAGCCACCCTGTGGAAGTCACAGGTAAATGGAGGTTCAGGGCTGGTGTAAGAGTTGGCCAGACAGAGGAGGAAGGAAGAGCGTTTTTCTGTTATTCCTGGCACTGATGCCAGGAACTGGAGGGAACAGATATAGGCTTAGGCTGACTTAGTCACCCTACCCTCACCCCCACCCTAATATTTTATCTAACATCATAGTGCCCTGATGGGGGCTTATCTCTAAGTTCCATTTCCCAAACTGTGCCTTTGACATATTTTCTGAAGCTCTAGGGGAAAAAAAAAGGACTTCTGATCAATGGAGTTCAGAAGTGTCAGCTGCTTTTGGTGGCAGAACAGCGTTCGTCTTTGGGGGCAAACAAGTGAAGAGCAGGCAGGTGGGTGGCTGCCACTCAAATGCAGTTCTTGTTTGCCTTCTAAGTCCTTGTCTAAATCTGCATGGAGACGACGGAGGCGAATCCGGAGGAGGATCCATGAGCATGTTTCCGGGATGCTAATCCTTGGTCACGTCTTGAATTGTTGTGAGCACCAAGCAATGACCAGTCTGGCACAGCCTCCGTTTTGTGCCATCCTGTTCCTCTCTACCATCCCCTTAGGCTGGACATCCTCCGCTTAGTCCGTGGAGAGGGCTCAGAAAAGGTTCCCATCCACAAAATCCTCAGACTTGGAGATCGATGCAGTCTGCTTGGCAGAAAAGATAGTACTCAGGAGAATGAAATAAGCTGCGTGATTTCTGAGCATAGATCGCATGGGACTGTTAACTAGTGTTAGGGGGCATGGTAAATAGACACGTACTTTATTACATCTAAAACTACCGAACGCTCCACGGCCGATCCATTTGTTTTGAAGTTCTACTAGAAAACCCCAAACGCTTTCAGCAAGAATGCTTCAGGCTCACAAGCCCAAGACTGAATCACAGCGCCCCCTGGCGTGATTGTACGGTGAACCTCAAGCCCTTTGCTGTGACCGTGTGTCATTTACAAACAGCAGAACCGACTAAGATGAATCTGTATTTCTTTCTAGATCAGGAGAATTTCCAGACTATAAATGATGGTAAGACATTTTTTCTTTACTTGCCTTCCCCGGGGCTTTGCTCGCTGGCCGGGTCGGCCAGGGATGCGGCAAACTGAGGTTGAGTGCAGCCTTGGCCACAGGACAAGGGCCTGCCCTTTAGAATGCAAGGATGGAGCAGGAGTCCAGGGGTGCCAAGACCCTTGGTGCGTCCTAGACATGCACCCAACAAGTCCCCTGTGTCCTTCTTCTCCCTTCATCTCTCTCAGTCAGTTCAGTCCCTCAGTTGTGTCCCACTATTTGCGACCCCATGGACTGCATCACCCCAGGCCTCCCTGTCCATCACCAACTCTTGGAGTTTACTCAAACTCATGTCCATTGAGTCGGTGATGCCATCCAGCCATCTCATCCTCTGTCGTCCCCTTCTTCTCTTGCCTTCAATCTTTCCCATCATCAGGGTCTTTTCAAATGAGTCAGCTCTCTGCCTCAGCTGGCCAAAGTATTGGAGTTTCAGCTTCAGCATCAGTTCTTCCAATGAATATTCAGGACTGATTTTCTTTAGGATGGACTGGTTGGATCTCCTTGCAGTTCAAGGGGCTCTCAAGAGTCTTCTCCAATACCACAGTTCTTTGGCGCTCAGCTTTCTTCTCTCTACCTGTCAGTTATTCATTGCACGAGATTAGCTTCAGCTTGGAGTCAGGAGGTGGTGGGAGGGGGTAGAATCAGTGCCTCTTCGTGCCATGAATGCCAGTTCTATCGAGCACAGTTAATATCTCCCAAAGACTTGCTTTGTACCCTGCACAAAATTATTTTCTTACAAAGAATGAGTTAAGATATATTTTTTAAATAAAAGCATTTGAAGGACTGGCTGGCACAGAATAAGTGCTCAACTAGTGCACATCGAAAGCGCTGCTGCCGTGAAATCTTCCCAACAGCACTTTGAGGTGAGCAGGATAATTAACTTTGTGCAGATGGGGCAACCAGGGCATCGTTAGGTAACTTATCAAGTTCTGTGTCTCAGGTCACGTGGTGGGCCAGTGGCTGGGCAGGGATTTGAACCCAGAACAGATCTCTTTGGCTCTGTCCACGATTCTTTCTAAGTGGGGCCTCCCTCCTCCTTCTCCCCAGTGAGCACACACCCTTTGTGCTAGCTTTGGTGCGTCTTTCATGCGCTCACCTAGGGCAGCAGATCCTGCTGTTGGGTCCTGGCTGTGTTGAGGCCAATCCTTGCCCTTTCAGAGCATGCCCTGAGGGTCCAGGAATGGCCTGGGAGGGACTTGAAGAGCAGGTTTCGGGTGATTGACCTCCTAGAGAAAGACACAGGCGAAGGCTGGATTTCTGCAGGGACCATTCACAGACATGATCAGAAGGCAGCAGTAGCTGGAGCTAAAAAACCCCAGAACGCACCTTAGGGAAAGCCTACAGGCCATCCAATTGGCTACTTCTGCTTCCCAGGTGGTGCAGTGATAAAGAATCCGTCTGCTAATGCAGGAGACATGGGTTCGATCCCTAGGTCGGGAAGATCCCCTGGAGAAGGAAATGGTGACCCACTCCAGTATTCTTGCCTGGAAGATTCCATGGACAGAGGAGCCTGGTGGGCTACAGTCCATGGGGTCGCAAAGAGTCAGACACGACTGAGCACACACACACTCAGAGCAACCTCTGGCATTTACTGTGTGGGCTGCTGTGTGTACATACATGTCACTAAGCATAGGGTGTGGCTGTGAAATCCAGTCATCGCCTGAGAATGTGTCCCCCGAGAGAGCGTTTCTGTCCAAGCAGTCACGCTGCGGCAGGTATCTTGGCTTTGNCACACACTCAGAGCAACCTCTGGCATTTACTGTGTGGGCTGCTGTGTGTACATACATGTCACTAAGCATAGGGTGTGGCTGTGAAATCCAGTCATCGCCTGAGAATGTGTCCCCCGAGAGAGCGTTTCTGTCCAAGCAGTCACGCTGCGGCAGGTATCTTGGCTTTGGAGATGCATCTTTGGGAACATCTTTCCTCCTAGTTGGGGCCGCCCTCGGGAACATCTCAGTGACCGTAGATGTCGTCATCTCGGAGTATGTTTGCACCATAGAAACAGGCAGCTGGTATTTGAAGTTTGCGTGCGTGTTGGGTTGCTTCAGTTGTATCTGACTCTTTGCGACCCCAAGGACTGTAGCATGCCAGGCCCCTCTGTCCCTGGGATTCTCCAGGCAAGAATGCTGGAGTGAGTTGCCATGCCCTCCTCCAGGGGACCTTTGTGACCCGGGAATCGAACCCAGGTCTCCTGCGTCTCCTGCATTGCAGGCATACTCTTTACTGCTGAGCCACCAGGGAAGCCCGTTTCAAGTTTGGTCTTGTGAATAGATTTGGGCCATTCATCGACAGGGTGATTTTTTTGAATGGAGATTGTGGAAGCATAGGAGGTGGTAACAGGAACCAAGAATGTCCCTGGTGGCCTCCAATGTTGAATGAGGGCTGGCAGAGAGGCAGATTTACCTTCTGCTTCAGCAGGAACACAGCCTTGGGGCAGTGGGCAGGGCTTCTAGATCTTTGTCTCCAGCCCCATTTCTGAGCCAAGTTTGAGGGCCAGTCCTCCCTGGAGGAGAGCCACAACCCAATGACCTTTCCTTCTCTCCACTCTGCAGTTATATTTGCCACGGAGGAGCTCTCAACAGTGAGCCCAACTGAAGGTAACGTTTGTTATATGGGATCCTTGTGGGCTCATTCCCCTGCTTCACCCAGAAGGGGTGATCCAGAAGAGGTGCAAAAGGTGTAAGGGATGGGGGTGCTCAGCTCTCAAAGGAGAGGGCTTCTGAACAAGGCCTCTCTGAATGGGTGTCTCTTCCACAGACTTAGACTCTGAGATAGGGGAGGGATCAACCTGCAGAGACATCTCTAAGGAGACCCAGTGGAGCTTGGTTTTCTGTCTCTAAGAAAGTCCTGTTTCCCATGCTCCATGCCCACCTTGTTATCCTCACCAATGCATGCTGACCTCGGGTCAGGTTAGGATTCAAGGTCACTGGCTACAGAGTCTGGAGAGGCAATTGAAATCTGTTGAGGGGGCCAGCTTGTCTGGGCTCTACCTGAGTCCATATGAGGCCTCATTGATTTTTGTTCACTCTACAGGAACCATGGTCCTTTAGCCTGGGGTGCAGAGGTCCTGTAACCCACCCTGGGGGCCCCTCCAGTAGGAGAGCTGAGAGTTAACAGCCAGGAGAGCCTGAGGTCCTGGCAGCCTGGGCTGGGGGAGGAAAGTCTCTGTTTATTTCCCTGTGATGAAGGTTAACTCACAGCCATATTCAAAGGTGATCCCCAGCCCAGGGAACTGTGGCCATTTGTTCCTGTTTAGTCACTTTGTTGTGTCTGACTCTTTGCAACTCAATGGACAGCAGCAAGCCAGGCTTCCCTGTCCTTCACCATCTCCCAGAGCTTGCTCAAACTCATGGTCATCGAGTTGGTGATGTCATCAAACCATCTCATCCTCAGTTAACCCCTTCTCATCCCCTCCTCAATCTTTCCCAGCATCAGAGTCTTTTCCAGTGAGGCAGCTCTTTCCATTAGGTGGCCAAAGTACTGGAGTTGAAACTTCAGAATTGGTCTTTTCAGTCAATATTCAGGACTGATTTCCTTTAGGATGGACTGCTTTGCTCTAAAGCCATTAGAAGTCCCCTGAGTCTGGAACCTGCTTTAGGCCTGTGACCTCAAGAGAAACATGAAGTGGTTTGCTGTACTGCCCTCTAGGGATTGAAACGGGTTTGGCCCTGAGGCTGGTGAACGGAGAAGACAGGTGTCAGGGCCGGGTGGAGGTCCTGTACCGAGGCTCCTGGGGCACCGTGTGTGACGACAGCTGGNGTTTGGCCCTGAGGCTGGTGAACGGAGGTGACAGGTGTCAGGGCCGGGTGGAGGTCCTGTACCGAGGCTCCTGGGGCACCGTGTGTGACGACAGCTGGGACACCAACGACGCCAACGTGGTCTGCAGGCAGCTGGGCTGTGGCTCGGCCATTTCAGCCCCAGGAAGTGCCCGGTTCGGTCAGGGCTCAGGGCCCATTGTCCTGGATGACGTGGGCTGCTCAGGGCATGAGGCCTACCTGTGGAGCTGCTCCCACAACCCCTGGAACACACACAATTGTGCACACAGCGAGGACGCCAGCGTCATCTGCTCAGGTGGGTCGCAAGTAAGCTGGGTGTGCTTCTCTGCAGGTGGTTTCTTGCTTACAATCTGATCCCCTCGAGAAGCACTCTCTACGTTTCCCTTTTCCTCGAAATCCTCCTGGTGCTTCGCTTATNAACTCCTGGAACACACACAACTGCGGACACAGCGAGGACGCCAGCGTCATCTGCTCAGGTGGGTCTCAAATCAGCTGGGTGTGCTTCTCTGGAGGTGGTTTCTTGCCCACATTTTGATCCCCTCGAGAAGCACTCTCTACATTTCCCTTTCCTTTGAAATCCTCCTAGTGCTTTTTGCTTATTTAGGATGTTAGCTTTTGTCTGGCCTCTGGATATGTAGATGGAGAATTAGAACAAAAACACCAACCGAAAGTGACATTAATCTTTTCACTCCGTGCCACAGTGCAAACTAGAGGCAAAAGAGCGCAGGTCTGCTAGGAGGTCTCTGAGCAGAAGACATGGGCTGGGGCTGTCGGTGGCCCCGGATCTGCCTCCTAAGTCCTGGACCGAGGCCCCTCCAAAAAACTGAGAAGCATGGTCTGGGCACCAAGACTGCTGTAAGCAGGGAAGTGGCCCCTGTGTGANGAGGCAAAAGAGCGCAGGTCTGCTAGGAGGTCTCTGAGCAGAAGACATGGGCTGGGGCTGTCGGTGGCCCCGGATCTGCCTCCTAAGTCCTGGACCGAGGCCCCTCCAAAAAACTGAGAAGCATGGTCTGGGCACCAAGACTGCTGTAAGCAGGGAAGTGGCCCCTGTGTGACCTGCCAGGCACCGCCTAGTCATCCCCTAAGGTCGAGCCTGACAGATCACACACGGGACTTGACCTGGAGCTGGGACCCTGTCTCTGCCTCAGTGGATCCGTAAAAGCTGTGAAGCGGACGATTGGCTCCCGGTCCATTCTGACATCAAGACACAGAGTCAAACACCTTGACTTTGGAAATAAGAGATGCTGGTCTGCCGGGACCTCTCAGGAAGAGCATCTTTGGAGGGTTGAAAATGGCAGAGCTGGTGTACAGACTGACCCCTCACTTGGTCTGCATCTTAGCATCACATCTTTGCCCCATGGAGTCCGTTCAGTGCAATGTGTCTGACCTGCCTTCTCTCTCCCCCAGCTGCCCTGACACAGTCCACGGTTGTGCCAGGTGAGTCCTGCTGCCTCCAAACTCCGGGATGTCCCCACCCCCAGTAACCACCAGGACCCACAACCATTAGCCCCAGGAGGGGACTGTGGAGGTTTTCCAACTCTCAGTATCTGCTCTGGTCACTCTAGAGCACGTAGATGGTTCCAGATGAGCCAAACACAGGGATGCTCTGGACTGGCTCAGTGGTTTAAGGACTTCATGGCTAGACAGTATCTCCCAGAGCTTTGAGTGACAGGATGGTCTGTCCTGGGGTCATTTTGCTTGAACACATTCTTTGGACCAAGACTTAAGTGTATGGAGAGGACAGAGCTTTTTCCTGTCCTCCACCCCAGATGGAGTCTAGGCGATGCTATTACCAAGAAGTAGCCAGTCAGCAGGACTTGCTGATGGCTCTGTGGGCTGTGCCGCCTCCTTAGATGAGTGTATACCTTTGATGACATGATCTGGGCTCATAGCAAACTCTAAGAAAAGGCCTCTGTCTCCCCCAGACCGTGAAGCTTGTCCGATCTCACTGTCCTGATCCGAGTTACAGGTCACTAGACCAACCATGAGTCTAGTGACCTTCTTTGTAATCCTGCTCTGTTTCCCCTGCAGATTTGTGGTATCCGACAACTGACTATGGTAAGTGTCATTCAGATCCTGCTAAAACTACCAGCATGCTACACTCCAGTCCACAGACATGGGTGCAGTTCCTGCCTCTTGGTTCCAGGTTCTTAGGTCACCTCCTCATCTACTCTGGATGGTTGCCTTTGCTTGCCAGAGTTATAGATAAGCTTTACCTACAAGTTGTGCCATATTTTACTCAGAATGCTTTTGTTTGCAAGTATTAGGATGGCCACTCACACTCTCTTAATTGGAGCTGGTGTCACGGCCTACATATGGAGGATATTGAGTGGTAGGGCAAACTTCAGGTCCAGCAGGATCCAGAAGTTCCAATACTCTGTCCCCACACACTTTTGTGACCTCTGCTTGGTTTGTTTAGGAGCTTCAGTGTCAGGTTGCCTCCTGCCTGGGGGCACTTGTCAGCCACAAGTCTCCTGCCACAGGAGGAAAGAGGCTTTTTTTCTTGATGTTGAGCTGGTAATAGGTGCCTTCTCCCCAGTCATCTCCAGGTCCTCCAATGATATCCAACAATTCCAAGGTTATTTCAGGATTCAAACTTTTACAAAAAAGGATTCAAGTTACACTTTGTGTGTGGAAGTACCTGAATACGTACTGAGTGGAAAGTCTTCTGAATAACCTTGGGCTGATGGAGTGGGTTCCCACGTAGGTGTGAATGACCAAACTGGGCACCTTGGTGGGAACTGGGAAGCTGTGTCAGCAGTCTTCTATGGCAGAGGCTCATTCTGTCCCAGAGGTCTGGCATGTAGGTTGCCCTCACAGGCTGTGGGCTTCCCCTCCTCCCACCCCCATCCTGAGACAGGATCCAGTCTCTGGGTTGCAGCATTTGGGGATGCCATCAGAGAACCTGCAGAGCTGGTCCGCAGTCCACAGTCCACAGTCCAGGTTCCCATCACATAGCCATCAGAGATACAGAGTGACGAACAGGCTCAGTCACATCCTTATGGACTCACTGCCTAGACCTCAGCAGCCTTTCCCTGGAGGAATTCTGAATCTCAGTCCTCAGTGCCTTTTCCTTCAGGGGAAACAGGAGGGTGACTTTTCCTATCTCCTTCCAGGAACCGAACCGGGTTTGGCCCTGAGGCTGGTGAACGGGGAACACAGGTGTCAGGGCCGGGTGGAGGTCCTGTACCGAGGCTCCTGGGGCACCGTGTGTGACGACAGCTGGGACACCAACGACGCCAACGTGGTCTGCAGGCAGCTGGGCTGTGGCTCGGCCATTTCAGCCCCAGGAAGTGCCCGGTTCGGTCAGGGCTCAGGGCCCATTGTCCTGGACGACGTGGGCTGCTCAGGGCACGAGACCTCCCTGTGGAGCTGCCCCCACAACCCCTGGAACACACACAACTGCGGACACAGCGAGGACGCCAGCGTCATCTGCTCAGGTGGGTCTCAAATCAGCTGGGTGTGCTTCTCTGGAGGTGGTTTCTTGCTTACCATCTGATCCCCTCGAGAAGCACTCTCTACGTTTCCCTTTTCCTCGAAATCCTCCTGGTGCTTCGCTTATGTAGTATAGTAGCATTTGTCTGGCCTCTGAATATGTAGATGGAGAACTAGAACAGAAACACCAACCGAAAGTGACATTAATCCTTTCGCTCAATGCCACAGTGCAAACTAGAGGCCAAAGAGCACAGGTCTGCCAGGAGGTCTCTGAGCAGAGGTAATGGGCTGGGGTTGCCAGCGGGCCCAGTTCTGCCTCCTGAGTCCTGGACCGTGGCCCCTCCAAGGAGCTGGGAAGCACGGTCTGGGCACCAGGTCTGCTGTGAGCAAGGCAGTGGCCCCTGTATGCCCTGCCAGGCACCGCCTAGTCATCCCCTAAGGTCGAGCCTGACAGATCACACACGGGACTTGACCTGGAGCTGGAACCCTGTCTCTACCTCAGTGGATCCATAAAAGCTGTGAGGTGGACGATTGGCTCCGGGTCCACTCTGTCATCAAGACACAGAGTCAATCACCTTGACTTTGGAAATAAGAGATGCTGGTCTGCCAGGACCTCTCAGGAGGAGCATCTTGGAGGGTTGAGGATGGCAGAGGCCCCGCCCTCGATGGCAGAGCAGGTGCCCGGACTGAGCCCTCACCTGGTCTGCATCTTAGCATCATCCCTTTGCCCCTGTGGAGCCCATTCTGTGCAGTGTGTCTGATCTGCCTTCTCTCTCCCCCAGATGCCCAGACTCAGGCTACAGTTGTGCCCGGTGAGTCCTGATGCCTCTTAACTCTGGGATGTCCCCTCCCCCTGTAACCCCCAGGGCCCCCAACCTGTAGCCCCAGGAGGGGACTGTGGAGGTTTTCCACCTCACAGTTCCCGGCCTGGTCACTCTAGACCACGTATCCGGTCCCGGATGAGCCATAACCCAGGCATCCTCTGGACTGGATCAGTGATTTCAGGACTTCGTGGCTACACAGTGCCTCCCAAAGTTTGAGTGACAGGATGGTCTGTGCTGGGGTCATTTCTGCTTGAACGTATTCTCTGGACCAAGAGCTATGTGTATGGAGAGGACAGAGCTTTTTCCTGTCCTCCAGCCCAGATGGAATCTAGGCAATGCTATTACCAAGAAGTAGCCAGTCAGCAGGACATTCTGATGGCTCTGTGGGCTGTGCCGCCCCATTAGATGAGTGTGTACCTTTGATGACACGATCTGGGCTCACAGGAAACTCTCAGAAAAGGCTTCTTCTCCCCGGACGGTGGAGCCCCTCAGATCCCACTGTCCTGATCCCAGTAATAGGAACTAGACCAGCCTTGATTCTACCGACCTTCTCTGTAATCCTGCTCTGTTTCCCCTGCAGATTGGTGGTATCCGACAACTGACTATGGTAAGTGTCATTCAGATCCTGCTAAGCTACCAGCATGCCACACTCCAGTCCACAGACACGGGTGCAGTTCCTGCCTCTTGGGTCCAGGTTCTGAGGTCACCACTGCATCTACTCTGGATGGTTGCCTTCGCTTGCCAGAGTTCTGGATGAGCTTTACCTACGAGTTGTGCCATATGTTACTCAGAATGCTTTTGTTTGCAAGTATCAGGATGGCTACTCACACTCTTAATTGGGGCTGGTGCCACGGCCTACATATCGAGGGTATTGAGCCGTAGGGCAAACTTCAGGCCCAGCAGGATCCAGAAGTTCCAATCCCCTTTTCCCCACGCACTTTTGTGACCTCTGCTTGGTTTGTTTATGAGCTTCAGGGTCAGGTTACTTCCTGCCCGTGGGCACTTGTCAGCCACAAGTCTCCTGCCACAGGAGGAAAGAGTCTTGCTCTTGATGTTGAGCAGAAAGTCCTGGAGGGATTGTGAAGAGCCTGCTGGTAATAGGTGGCTTCTCCCCACTCATCTCCAAGTACTGCAGTGATATTCAACAATTCCAAAGTTATTTCAGGATTCCAGCTAAAAATAAAAAAAGATGATTCAAGTTACACTTTGTGTGTGAATTACCTGAATATGTACTGAGTGGAAAAGTCTTCCGAAAAACCTTGAGTTGATGGAGTGGGTTCCCTCGTAGGGATGAATGGCCCAATTTGGCACCTTGGTGGGAACTGGGAAGCTATGTCAGTGGTCTCCTGCTGCAGAACATCATTCTGTCCTTGAGGTCTGGGGTATAGGGTGTGGCTTCCCCTCCTCCCACCTGCATCCTGAGACAGGAGTCAGTCCCTGAATTGCTGAATTTGGGGATGCCATCAGAGAACCTGAAGAACTGGTCTTCAGTCCAGGTTTCCATCACACAGCCATCGGAGATAAAGAGTGATGAACATGCTCAGTCACGTCCTTATGGACTCACTGCCTAGACTTCAGCAGCCTTTCCCTGGAAGAATTCTGAATCTCAGTCCTCAGTGCCTTTTCCTTCAGGGGAAACAGGAGGGTGACTTTTCCTGTCTCCTTCCAGGAACCGAACCGGGTTTGGCCCTGAGGCTGGTGAACGGAGGTGACAGGTGTCAGGGCCGGGTGGAGGTCCTGTACCGAGGCTCCTGGGGCACCGTGTGTGACGACAGCTGGGACACCAACGACGCCAACGTGGTCTGCAGGCAGCTGGGCTGTGGCTCGGCCATTTCAGCCCCAGGAAGTGCCCGGTTCGGTCAGGGCTCAGGGCCCATTGTCCTGGACGATGTGGGCTGCTCAGGAAATGAAACCTCCCTGTGGAGCTGCTCCCACAACCCCTGGAACACACACAACTGTGCACATAGCGAGGACGCCAGCGTCATCTGCACAGGTTGGTTTCCATGACCTCCATTTTATTCAGTGATTTTCCCCCAACAAGAACTCTTTGCACTGGGCTCCAATCATACTGAGCTTCCATGGAAGATGGGCTATTTCCCTTCCTTCATCATTGGTAGATGTCAGTCCTGGATTTCATGTATCTACTGCAACGTCTTCTGTATTGGACCCCCAGAGCAGGGGGGCATTACAGGTTGTAAGATCAAATTCCTCTCAGACTTTTTTCATTTGTGATGTCTGAGCTTGATGTTTCATATTCTGTTCTCCTGGACAAAACCCAGGCTGTCCTTTTCAGGCCACGGAGGGACTGGGCCCTCAGCATCTCTGTCTCAGGGACCTGGCGGGTTTCTTGTTTTGAGCCCGCATGATGAGGCTGATCATGCTTCCTCTTTCTTGCAGCTGCGCAGATCAACTCCTCAACTCCAGGTGAGTGCCAGCAGCCCCACACAGTGAGACTCCTCTCTGGGATTCCACTATTCATGTTGATTGAAGAAGAACACCCTCTTCCTAGGGATTCATTTCCCTCCGAGGACTCTGGAGGCTATCCAGTGACAGGTGGAATCCCCAGGACAAGGGCTGTCACTCAGCTGTCCCTGGAGGGACCTCTGGCCCCCTGCCACCTCCTGCTGCCAGTGCCTGCTCACAGCTGCTATGAGGGGAGACAGGATTAGGTCCTTTAATCATTTCTTTCAAAATAAGTGTACCAGTCATGCCATGCAGACTGTGACCACTTAGAACCACGACCAAGTAGCAGACTCGCAAATATCTATCAGTTAAAAATTTCTTCAGGTTGAAAGCAATTCCCCAAATGATCTTTTCCTGCAGTGATAATATCTACTTCTGAATCAGGTGGGAACTTCTATGTACTTAACCCACGTGGCCAGTAACACTGTAGGTGGGAATAGTCAAGGTTCTGAGTCATCCTTATTAGGACAAGGACTTCCTTTCTCTACCAAAATGATGACGATGCAATTTAAAAATTTTCAGCAGCATCCTAAAATCACTTGTTTTTTGCTCTAGGTTGGTGGCCCCCACAATCCACAACCACTCAGAGTAAGTAGCACATTTTTCCACCTGACCCGCAGGCCTTGGGTTTCCTCTCCCCAGGCTTAGCTGCTGGTCTCCGGGCTGCAGTCAGGGTGCTCACTCCCCAATGAGTCCACCTCTCCTGACTTTATGCCACGTGATGTCCCCCAGCTGATGTCCCAACCTCAGAAGCGCTTGGCCTCTCTCCAAGCTCTTCTTCGTTCTTTACCAGTCTGACCAGGATGAGATTCCTACTTCTAGTCAGTCTCTAGACGATTCTGACCACCTGTTTATGTCCAACTCCTCACCTGGGACACTAGTCGGGGAGTCAGCACAGACTGGGTGGACCCTGCTTCACTGCTGAGCTTGGTGTGTCACCAGCAAAGGCTCCCAACAGCCTGCTTCTGAGTTACCACTGAACAACCCTTCACTACCCCACCCTGCTTCCAGATCTTTCCGCTGCATGCTCACCCTTCCCTCCTCACCACCGGGCTCCCTACAGCAGCAGCAGCTTCAGGCTGCCCCCTCCCCATGATCCATTCTCTCAGTGATGGTCGTCTTCAGCCAATCCCTCACATCGAGGAGGGGACATCAAGTTTGTAAGAATGAAATTGCCCAAATATTTGCTGTTGTTTGTGAAGAATGATATATGAGATTGATTTTTCCTATTCGGCTCCCTAGTGCAACTCCTAGGCCTCCCTTCTCTGGCCACGGAGGGGCCGGGCACTCAGCATCTCTCTCAGGAAACTGATGGGATCCTTGCAGCCCATCGTGGATGCTGAGGCTGATCATGCTTCCTCTTTTCTTGCAGGACCAGGAATCAACTTCTCCACTCCAGGTGAGCCCAGCAGCCCCACCCAGCCAGGTTTGTCTCTGGGATTCCACCCTCTCAGGTTTCCAGAAGGAGAAGAGCAGACTCTACCTGGGGAGTCATTTCTCTCCGAGAACTCAAATCTGTTCGGTGACCAGCCGAGTCCCCAGGACCAGGGCTGTCACTCAGCTGTCCCTGGAGACACCTCTGGTCCCTTCCTGCTGCCTGTGCCTGTTCAGTGAGAGAGAGAGGATTAGGACCTCTGATCATTTCTATGAAAATAAGTGTCCCACTCATGCCATGCAGAACTGTGACCATTTTCGAAACAGATGGAGTAGCAGCCTTACAGAGCTTTCTCTGTTAAATGCGCCTTCACGTTGAGAATGACCCCCAAATGATCTTTAGGGCCCCTTGAAAACATCTGGTGCCCAAAAATGGAAATGTGTGCTGCTGTGTACGCCCGTCCTTTGGGACAGTCCCCAAGTAGGTGGGAATGGTCAAGGCACTGAGAAGTCCTGCAGGAGGGAAAAGGACTTCCTGAGAACACTCACCCGGAAAACGATTGCTGATCATAACACCCCTGGAGACCCACCACAATGGAGGTGTTCCTCTCTCTCTCTGCTCTGCAGACTCCTTTCCAAGTTGTGGCGGCTCCTTATTCAGTGCCAGTGGGAGCTTTTCTAGCCCATTCTACCCAGGAAACTACCCCAACAATGCCAACTGTGTCTGGGAAATACAAGTGAAACCTGGCTACCTCATAAACCTGGGCTTCGCCAGTCTGCAGTAAGTAACCCCCAGGCCACCTGGAGAAGGAGGCGTCTTCCATGGACTACCTTGTCATTTGGGTTGTGTCCTGGGCTGGGAGGCTTTCCCACCTCGGGTGCCATGGACTACATTTCAGGTTTCTCTGATCCCCACCAGGAAGTATCAGTCTCAATATTGGGCAGTCCATTTATCTGATTAAAGTAGAGCAAGAAGAAGATCTTAGATTCAAGGACATTTCTCATAAAGTCCATAATATCTACAAAGTTTATGAACAGCAGACATCCTGATGTTGACCTGAATCCCGTTTTCCATACAGGTTGGAGGAACACAGTAGCTGCAATTTTGACTATGTTGAAATCCTTAATGGCCCGCTGAGTAGCAATGCCTCAGCGAGGAGAATCTGTCATTACACCAGGGAAATATTCACTTCATATTCCAACCGATTGACTGTTCGATTTCGGAGTGATGGCGGTGTCCAAAACACTGGTTTTTCTGCTTGGTATAACTCCTTTCCAAGAGGTGAGTACAAGACATAGAGAAAAGATCTGTGGTTACCAAGAGGATGGGGTTTTGGGGAAGGGATGGATGCGGATTTGGGGATTAGCAGATGCAAACTCAGAGAAGGCAATGGCACCCCACTCCAGTACTCTTGCCTGGAAAATCCTATGAATGAAGGAGCCTGGTAGGCTGCAGTCCATGGGGTCGCTAAGAGTCAGACATGACTGAGCGACTTCCCTTTCACTTTTCACTTTCATGCATTGGAGAAGGAAATGGCAACCCACTCCAGTGTTCTTGCCTGGGGAATCCCAGAGACGGGGGAGCCTGGTGGGCTGCCGTCTATGGAGTCGCACAGAGTCGGACACGACTGAAGTGACTTAGCAGTAGCAGATGCAAACTACTACATTCAAATGGATAAACATCAAGGTCCCACTGTAGAGAACAGGGAACTATATTCTGTAATCTGTGATAAACCACGTGGAAAGAATATGGAAGCAGATATGGAAAAGAATATATCTAGAAGATGAGGGATCTGAACTCTGTGATGTCAAGAGCCCCTTCCAGGTGGATCGTGTAGCTGTTTATTCACTGATCAGTGTCACTGGGTGGCTTTTGGGACGGGGAAAGAACCAGGGATTAATTGGCTTTGGGTATTTGCTGGGGGATGGGGTCGTCACCACTTACAGCATGTGTCTTTCAGATGTCGGCTTGAGATTGGTGAATAGGAACTCCTCCCATCCCACATGTGCTGGGCGTGTGGAAATCTACCACGGTGGCCGGTGGGGAACAGTGTGCGATGACAGCTGGGACATTCAAGATGCCCAGGTGGTGTGCAGACAGCTGGGCTGTGGATATGCAGTCTCAGCCCCAGGAAATGCCTACTTTGGCTCTGGCTCTGGCCCCATCACCTTGGATGACGTGGTGTGCTCAGGGGCGGAGTCTAATCTCTGGCAGTGCCAGAACCGAGGCTGGTTCTTCCACAATTGTGGCCACCATGAAGATGCTGGAGTCATTTGCTCAGGTATTGGGTGATGTCATTTGCGGAAGGCCCCTTTCACCTCTGAGCTGCTGGAAACTGGAGCGGTGGAAACTGGAGGCCAGTGGCTGATGGTGTCTGTGGCTAGTTTGGGGTGTGGGTGGGCAGGAGCTTGTCAGAGTACCCCTTGACTTGTGCACTCCAGGACACCTTGCAGAGGCCGCTTCATCTCTGGTCCTTGTGCTGAACACTCAGCTACTATCCAGCTTGCCATTACTCTCCCATTTGCTTTATGGGCTTACCTCGTGGCTCGGAGGGTAAAGAATTCCCCTAAAAGCAGAAGATGCTGGTTCGATCCCTGGTTTGGGAGGATCCCCTGGAGAAGGAAATGCAACCCACTCCAGTATTCTTGCCTGGAGAATCCCATGGTCAGACAGGCCTGGCGGGCTACAGTTCATGGGATCCCTAAAGTGCCCGAGATGAGTTAGCAACTAAACAACAACAACTTGGTGCTGAGGCTGATCACGCTTCCTCTTTCTTGTAGCTGCAGAGATCAGCTCCTCCACTCCAGGAGAGTCCCTGCAGCCCCACCCAGCCAAATCTTCTCTGGGATTTCACCTCTCAGGTTTCCAGTAGGAGAGCAGCCTCTTCCTGGGGAGTCATTTCCCTCCTAGGACTCTGGAGGCTGTTCAGTGACCCGCTGAGTCCCCAGGACCAGAGCTGTCACTCAGCTGTCCCTGGAGGAACCTCTGGTCCCCCGCCACCTCCTGCTGCCTGTGCCTGTTCAGAGCCGCTGTGGGGTGGACAGGATTAGGTCCTCTGATCACTTCTATGAAAATAAGTGTCCCAGTCATGCCATGCAGAACTGTCACCATCATA
Source organism: Neotragus moschatus (assembly GCA_006410615.1). Classification (NCBI taxonomy): domain Eukaryota; kingdom Metazoa; phylum Chordata; class Mammalia; order Artiodactyla; family Bovidae; genus Neotragus; species Neotragus moschatus. The sequence goes on along the minus strand of SJYA01002945.1, from coordinate 348,329 downwards.
AAACCATGACCAAATAGCAGCCCTACAGAGGTTTATCTCTTAAATAATCCTTCATGTTGAGAGCAATTCCCCAAATGATCTTTATGACACAAGGATAATGTCTGGTGAAGCATGTTTGGATGTGGTGGGTCTCTAACCCCTTTTGGATGGTCACAGTGTAAATTGGTATAATCCAGGCTCTGAGAAGTCCTGAAGTAAGGAGAACCATTTACTTTCTCCCTCAAACTCTTGAGTATGGGATTAAAAAATGATCCAGCAATATCCTAAAATCACTTGGTTTTCTTTCTAGATTGGCTGTCTTCAACAACTACAACCACTCAGAGTAAGTATCACAGTTTCCCACCTGACCCGCAGGCCTTGGGTTTCCTCTCCCCAGGCTTGGCTGCTGGTCTCCGGGCTGCAGTCACGGCACTCACTCTCCAGTGAGTTCACCACTCCTGACTTTCCTGCCACGTGGCATCTCTGTAGCTGATGTCCCAACCCCAGGAGGGCTGGGCCTCTGTCCAGGCTCTTCTTTGTCCTTTGATCACCTGGCCATCCTACGATTCAGGTCTCTGGTCAGTGTCTAGGTGAAGTCTCCCACTTTGTAGGTCCCGCCCCTCGTCTGGGACACTAGTCCCAGGTCAGTGCAGCCTGGATGGAGCCTGGCATGTAATCAACAGAAGTTCCCAATAGCCTGCTTCTGAGTGGGTGCTGAACCACCCCTCACTGCACCCCCCCCAACCTTGCCCCAGAGGTCTCCTCTGCATCTCCAGCCTCCCCTCCTCACCACCTGGTCTCCTACAGCAGCAGCAGCAGCTTCAGGCTGCGCCTCCCCTTGACCCATTCTCTGCAGTGCTCTAGGGTATCTTCATCAAATGCCAAGGTCTGTCCCTGCCTCGAGGCCGGAATCCTCAGCACTGTCTGGACGCAGATCCTTAGTGCTCAGGGTAATCTCTAGGGCTTGCCAATTCTTTCCCATTGTGGAGCTGATTCCTGCCATCCTTCCCAGCCCTGCTCCATCCACATCGGGGTTCCCCAATTATGCCAGCTACTGTTACACCTAGGTTCCTTCACCCATGCTGTTCCCTCTGCCTGGAACACACTTCTGACTTTTTGGCCTCACCTCCTGTATACCTGTCCCCTTTCCCTCCTCAGTCTGGATCAGGAGCCAAATCTCCCAGCTCCTAGCACACTCTGAGCTCTGCCCCATCACAGTCCCATCCCTGGAGGCTGGGATCCGCCTCTTCCCATCCTCTTCTTTAGGCTGTGAGCTCCCAGAGGGCAAGTCCTGGCATGTCGCTGGGAACTTGGGGTTGGCACATTTCCAGCGCAGAGCTGACAAGGACTCAGCAGCTGAACCAAGGNTCAGAGCTCTGCCCCATCACAGTCCCATCCCTGGAGGCTGGGATCCGCCTCTTCCCATCCTCTTCTTTAGGCTGTGAGCTCCCAGAGGGCAAGTCCTGGCATGTCGCTGGGAACTTGGGGTTGGCACATTTCCAGCGCAGAGCTGACAAGGACTCAGCAGCTGAACCAAGGGTGCCAGGAAACTGACCATTATCTTTTGTTTGTCAACAGATCCTGTTTACATCACCGGCCCAGCCAGTAAGTTCTGAGCCCCACTGACCAGTCCCCCTTCCCTTCCTGATGACAGTGACACTGGGGAGGGACGAGGAGAACTGTGAGGAGACAGCTTCCCTAAGCACGGCCTCCGTGTAGGGGCGCCGCCCTGACCCTCAGCAGGCAGTCCAGGTGTAGGCGCCTCCCGGTGGCTTTCCCCCACATGACTGTACGGTGTACACTGCGGGTCATTGGCATTTCTCCCTTTGTCCTAATAGCAAATTATTCCTGCGGAGGCTTCCTGACCCAATCTTCAGGGAACTTTTCCAGCCCATTCTACCCTAGGAACTATCCGAACAACGCCAAGTGTGTGTGGGACATTGAAGTTCAAAACAACTACCGGGTGACCGTGGCCTTCAGAGATGTCCAGTAAGCGCGTGTGACGGTGGGGAGGGCTGTGTGGTGAGCACCTTGCAGACAGTTTAGGAGGAGAGAAATGGCGCTTCAGAGGAGATATTTGCCCCACTGCCATTTTTTTTTCTATGGGTTCCATTTTCGACCGAGCCTAGAAGCAGCCGTGGAGGGGACACCAGGATCAAAGTCCTGTGTCAAGTTGCAGGCTTGTCACTACTTTGCTGTGTGACCTCAGGAAATCATTTAACTCTCCTGAGCCTCAAAAGAGGAGAATAAAATACCCACTCCCCTCCCTTCCTGGTTCCTGGGAAAGTCACAGGAGAAATATATGAAAATACTTGGGCAAACCAATGGGAGGGATTATTATTAGAAGCAGTAATAGCACAAAGAATCCTATTAGCAACCACACTAGTTTTTCTGAACTCTTCTCTCTGCTCCCACTTTCTCAGGGGCAGAAGAAGAATAATCTCTGTGGCAGAGCTTAGCTTATCTGTTCCTCATCCAGTGAAGGGTGGGAATCCTTGCTTTAAGCAGAGGAGACAACATCAGAACCACCGGGATATATGATTGGCTCAAGGGGCAGGGGCGACCACACTGAGACACCAGTAGCTTGTAGAGTCCTGAAAAGGGGGTACCATCATTTTTTTCTCTAACAGTCACCACTGAACAAAGTAGTTTTTTCCCTTGATTTCTGATTGCAGTAGCCTGGGAATTTCTGCCTTGGAAATTCGTGTGGAGTTTTGCAAAAGATATGATGTTATTTTAATCTCATCATTACTATTCATTTGGGGGATTGTACTTAAAGCTCATGAAATTCTACAGAGGAAGACTAGTTCTGAGCCAGCATCTTAATAACAATGACCACCATTTGGGGCATTTTAGGAAGCACTTTTCCACCGTTAGAGCCTCATGATAGCTCTCTTCAGTATACTTGCATTGGGAGATTTCACCTTTATAAATAAATATGAGCTGCAGAGAGGTTATCTGACTTGCCCAATATTTACTTGTTCAATTATTTGTTTCTGTCACTATGAATTCATGGATTTTAAGAAAAAAATTCTATGGGAAACCGGGGTCTTTTTGATCAAAGAAAAAGTCGAAGGTGGGATGTCATTCTTTCTTACGAACTGCGAAGGGCTGTCAAGAGAGGAGCTGTAGATTTCATATGCATGACCTCAAAAGGCAGGACTAAGACCAATGTATGGAGGTCATGGGAGGATGAACCTCCACTGGATTTAAGAAAGTCTAACAAACTGGTGGTTNAGCCCTCAGCTTTCTTTATAGTCCAACTCTCACATCCATACATGACCACTGGAAAAACCATAGCCTTGACTAGACAGACCTTTGTTGACAAAGTAATGTGTCTGCTTTTCAATATGCTGTCTAGGTTGGTCATAATTTTCCTTTCAAGGAGTAAGTGTCCTTTAATTTCATGGCTGCAATCACCATCTGCAGTGATTTTGGAGTTCCCAAAAATAAAGTCAGCCCCTGTTTCCCCATCTATTTGCCTTGAAGTGGTGGGGCCAGATGCCAGATGCCTTAGTTTTCTGAATGTTGAGCTTAAGCCAACTTTTTCACTCTCCTCTTTGACTTTCATCAAGAGGCGCTTTAGTTCTTCTTCACTTTCTGCCATAAGGGTGATGTCATCTGCCTATCTGAGGTTACTGATATCTCTCCCAGCAATCTTGATCCCAGCTTGTGCTGCATCCAGCCCAGCGTTTNTTCACTCTCCTCTTTGACTTTCATCAAGAGGCGCTTTAGTTCTTCTTCACTTTCTGCCATAAGGGTGATGTCATCTGCCTATCTGAGGTTACTGATATCTCTCCCAGCAATCTTGATCCCAGCTTGTGCTGCATCCAGCCCAGCGTTTCTCATGATGTCAGGGAACAGACACAGAGCAAATGCTTTTATTAGGTTTGCTGTTGTTTAATTGCTGGATCGGGTCCGATTCTTTGGGGACCCCATGGACTGTAGCCCCCCAGGCTCCTCTGTCCATGGGATTTCCCAGGCACGAATACTGGAGTGGGTTGCCGTTTCTTACTCTAGGGGATCTTCTTGACCCAGGGATCCAACCTGCGTCTCCATCATTCGCAGGTGGAGTCTGTACGACGGAGCCACCTAGGAAGTTTTTTCTTAGGTTTAGATCTGCAGCAAATATACAGCATGAAGTGCCCAAATGTGTACAGTGTGTGTGACACACACGATCAGAGGGTTTGTCAGTCACCAAAGACGTTCTGCCCATTTGCTGTGTGCCAGGCAAGGGGCCATGAGGGTGCTGTGCCTTATCTGTTCCAGTCACAGGGAACAGTGACAGGGTCAGGGGACTCTCGATTAGCTAACCCAATGAGCCTGTGGGCGGCAGACAGGTGCCTGGGCCCGAGGGTCTGCAGTCAGGACTGTGGCACCCAGCTCCCATCGGATCTCTTTCTGGGAGGATCTGAGTGGGTCATGGAGGCACAAGTGCAGAGAAGCACACAGATGAGTCACACCCTGCAGACACTCTAGTCCACCTGGCTTTTACATTTTGCAAATCAGTCATGTTGGATTCTGGTTTGTCCTGAGTTTAGTCAGTGGGAGTTGGTCCACCACAGGCAACCACCCATCCTGGCTCCAAATGTACAGCCTGGAGCCTCTGATGTCTGGGCTATTCCATCTGTGTTCCTTCATTTCTGTTCAGTTCAGTTCAGTTCAGTCGCTCAGTCGTGTCCGACTCTTTGCGACCCCATGAATCGCAGCACGCCAGGCCTCCCTGTCCATCACCAACTCCCGGAGTTCACTCAGACTCACGTTCATCAAGTCCGTGATGCCATCCAGCCATCTCATCCTCTGTCGTACCCTTCTCCTCCTACCCCCAATCCCTCCCAGCATCAGAG
>SJYA01002945.1:282421-340582 GCA_006410615.1 Neotragus moschatus | reverse complement strand
TTGCCATGCTGTCCTCCAGGGGATCTCCCCAACCCAGGGGTCGGACCCACCTCTCTTGCATCTCCTGCTTTGGCAGGCGGGTTCCTTACCCCTAGTGCCACCTGGGCAGATGTCTAATAATGAATTTTAATTTAGAGTCAGAACTGCTTCTTACAATCAAGAACTAAACCCACATGCCACATGGCTTTGTGTGCATTCAGAATTTAGCTTGACCATGGAAACCAGAGATAAATGTGGATTCAAAAACATTTTCATGTGAATGTACAAATTGAAGACACTTTAGTTCATCTTTGAAGGAGTAACAAGATGGCAATATTTATGTGGCTTATTGTGCTAATCACTGGCACTCCAATATAAAGTTCCCCATTTTTAAAAAGAAAATATAAATACAGCCTACTTCCCATAGAGGCTTCCCTGGTAGCTCAGTTGGTAAAGAATCTGCCTGGAGACTGCCTGGATGTAGGAGACTGGGGTTTAATCTCTGGGTCTGGAAGACCCCCTGGAAAAGGGAATGGTTACCCACTCCTGTATTCTTGCCCAGAGAATCCCATGGACAAGAGGAGCCTGGTGAACTATAGTCCACATGGTCGCAAAGAGTCAGACACAACCGAGCAAGTAACTTCCCATGGAGGCCTGGAAGGCATAGAGCCCCTTTTAGGTTCTTCTCCAGACCTGAGGCCAAAGTGCAGGCTCTGGCATCCCCTGCAGCCCAGAGACTCGCTCTGACAGGAAAAAAGGGAAACCAAGGTCAGAGAAGAGGCAAGGTTCCCCAGCGGCAAAACCACTTTGAAAGTGAGAGTGGCTTCGCTCAGTCGTGTCCGACTCTGTGACCCCATGGACTGTAGCCCACCCGGCTCCTCCATCCATGGGCTTTTCCAGGCAAGAGCACTGGAGCGGGCTGCCATTTCCTTCTCCACTAAAACCACTTTAGTTACTTGTTGAACTTTTCTCTTTTCACAAGTCTTTCTGGAAGGGGCTAACTCAGAGCTGAGCTCTGCAACTTCAGACATGGAGTGAAAGCCTCTGCAACACATGCTGTTCTAAAGAATAATTATATTTAGGTTGTACAAGTGCTGGCTTCAGAAGAGAACTTGTCTAATCTCCCAATGGCCAGGAATGCACTTTTGTTCCTCACAGTGTACATGACTGTGACTCAACAACTCACTCTTTTTGTTGTTGTTGACTCAGTCACAGGGCATGTGGGATCCTAGTTCCCTGACTAGGCACTGAACCTTCGCCCCCTGCATTGGAAGCACAGTCGTAACCACTGGACCACCAGGGAAGCCCCTCTTCCATTTTTTTTTTTAAAGAGTAAGGTTGTCTTATATTTTACAAGGGCTTCTATCTAGGCCACTATTTTTGTGTCCATTCCTGCAAAGGCGCCCACAGCTGGTGGGAACTTGTACTAGGCAAGGTTCTGACCATCACAGCATTTGGGAGGGAGAGTCCTCTCCCCTCCCGTCTCCACCTGGGAACGCAGCGCTTGTGCTCACCTCACCTGTGGCCAGATGATCGTGACCGTGGGGCTTCCAGGGGCACCTGTTCACTTGTGACCTTCTGGCCATTTGGGCTTGCTGTTGCCAGCTCCATCCTTCTTTCATCACAGTACTTTTGCGGGGCTTCTATGCCCCGGGTCTTTCCTCCAGTCCGTGAATTTTTACTGATGCTAATAATGCTATCATCAACACTACCAAGCTCTGGGAAAAGAGAGATGCTTAGACATCACCCTTTCCTTGAGTTGCTCACAGCCCATCAGGTTGTGAGACTCTTTTCCCTGGAGAGGTTGCTCTTACAAGACCTAAGCCCATCAAGCAGCATGGGAGATCAACAAGCATCTGAGTTTGCTGTTTCCTGAAAGCTGCAGTAGGAAATGGTGGTGTGGTTTGGGGAGCGGAGAGGCAAAGCGTGCCAGAAGTGCTCCTGCGTTGCCATGGCGCCCACCCCATGCTCCGAAAGAGCCTCTGAGGAGGCTCCTGCCCAGAGGTCAGAGGGCTGCCATGGCTGCAAGTCTGGATCTCTGTTGCTTTGGGCTCCGGCAGCTTCAGACACCAAGCTGCAATAGCTACACACATCCCCACAGCACAGTGAATGCGAATCCCGCCAGCCGCCCCTCCCTCACAGCGGCCTCCCTTTATTTCTCCCAGCGAGAGTGGGACTGAAACAGAACAGCCCGAAGGGCCCGAGCCAGGAAGACCAAGTGCAGCTTGGCCACACAGCCAGGGTAGGGGCCATCCAGACACACCCGCCCTCCCGTGAGCAGCAGCTCCCGGGAGGACCACCAGCCTCGTGGGCTGTGTCATGAGCCAAAGGAACGGGGAGGTGAGAAAGCAGGGAATCTTGCTGGGAAGTGTGTCCATCCAGGTAACGGTAGCCATAGCGACAGATACCTCCCGTCTCTCTGAGGCTTTGGGAGCATTTTGTAGTCTGGCAGCATCACTTCAATCTCCTCCTAACCCAAACCAGCAATGAGATGCCCTTAGTGGATGACATTTGCCTGATTCTGCTCTCCTTCCTGCCCCTCCAGGTGGATAACGACACCATTATCTACTCCAACTTCCTCAGAGCGACTGCTTCAGGCGGCGTCGTCAATAGGAAGAGGGACCTCCAAATTCACGTCAGCTGCAAGATGCTCCGGAACACCTGGGTTAACACGATCTATGTTACTAATGACACCGTCGAGGTTGAGAACATACAATACGGCAATTTTGATGTGAACATTTCCTTTTATACGTCCTCTTCATTCCTGTATCCGGTGACCAGCAGCCCATACTATGTGGACCTAAACCAGAATTTGTACCTTCAGGCTGAAATCCTCCGTTCTACAGCCTCCCTCGCCTTATTTGTGGACACCTGTGTGGCATCACCGAATCCCAATGACTTTACATCTTTGACCTACGATCTCATCCGGAGCGGGTAAGTAGCGTCTTCTGGGAGTGGACTTCGGCCTTTACCTGATAAACTCTTGCCCAGCTAGCCCAGAGCGCAAGGAAGGCAGACTGGGCTCCAGCAGCTCAGGCTTCAGCAGCCAGGCTATCATTTCTGCGTATCTGGAGAACTCAGGGAGTTGTCAATTGCCATCCAGCAGGTTAGCTATAAAGTAAAATTAGACCAAGTGACTAAACTCCAGGCGAGCCTTAAGGTTCTGAAGATACGCGTGTAGCAGGAGCAACATGGATTTTGCAGCAGACTGCAGCTGAGAAACCAGCTCAGCGCCATGCTGGCTGCATCACCCTGGAGAGAAAATCGCACCTCTCTGAGCCAGTTTCTTCAGCCATCAGATGAGGGTAGTGAAACCCTTATCCCAGTCTGTTAGGAAGGTTAAACACGGGGTAGATGGGGCAGTGGACAAAGAGCCTGCCCAGCAGGTGGTCCACAGGAGGGTTGTGAAGCCAGCTGGTGGCCTAGTGACCGCCATCCTCCCCGGAGGACGCGCCGTGCCGTGGTTGGGCGGCATGAGGAGTGCAGCACCTTGCTGAGAGCTCATGGTGACCCCTCTGCTCCTCCAGGTGTGTGAAGGACGAGACCTACCGATCCTACTACCAGCCCTCGTCCAACATCGTCCGCTTCAAGTTCAGTTCCTTCCACTTCCTGAACCGCTTCCCCTCCGTGTACCTGAAGTGCAAGATGGTCGTGTGCAGGGCATATGACCCCTTCTCCCGCTGCAACAGAGGCTGCATCGTGAGGGGCAAGAGGGACGTGAGCTCCTACCAGGAGAAGGTGGACGTCATCCTGGGACCCATCCAGCTGCAGGCCTCGCCCCAGAAGAGGAACCTGGGTAGGTGGCCCCCCTCCCACCCCATCACTGGCCTGGGCCCCGGGCCGTGAACCGCAGGGACTCAGGCTGCTTCTGTGGGTGTCCTATTTCCCCTTGAATAGGGCACCAGTGCCCTATGACACGGAGTCGATACAGAGTCGAACTAGACCTGGTTCCCATGTTCTTCCAAGGGCTTCTGGTCTGCGGGGGGATGCATGTGAGCGATTTAGTCAAGACAGTTCTAACCTGGGACACAGCACACCTGACACCTTTATCCTGTGGGTTCTGAATACAAATCTCACACTTATCCATGAAACAAAAACATTAATACTTATCTCTTAGGACTGCAGAGAGGGTTACATAAAACATCGTTAGTTACACTGCTTTGGCCTCTGCCTGGTACAAGTCATTGGCTGAAAAGAGCAGTGACTTTGTTACTATCATATTGTCATCAATGTTAACATTAATGATCACATTATTACCTATGATGATGACAAATTGTACCCTCAGGTCGTGACCTCAGGGTCTGTGCAGGGCCATGTAGATCCAGGCAGGACTGGTTTATTCTGACAGCTCCCAGCGGTTGACCCTGGAAAAGCCAGGTTGCACCTGGAATGGGGAGCGGAGTTCCCCTGCTGTGCTATTCTGTTGTGGGTGTGGATGAGACTATGTTTGCAGAGAGATTCCCATCATTTCTGGTCCAGGCTGGGCCAGGTCAACAAATGTGGTGACGTTAGTGATGGGGCAGCAGTAGCTTCGACAAACCCCCCTGAAGGCACAGGCTCCTCCTCACAGAAGTTCTTTGACAGCTCCCTCCCTCCCAGGACCCAGACCCAGGCTCTGCCCTAGTCTGGCTGCTTCCAGGCTCTTCCCTCACACTTTCAGCATTTCGGGCATCTTTGTTGTTCAGTCGCTCAGTCATGTCCGGCTCTTTGCAATGCCATGGACTGCAGAATGTCAGGCCCTGTCCTTCACTATCTCCCAGAGCTTGCTCAAATTCATGTCCACTGAGTTGGTGAGGCCATCCAACCATCTTGCCTTCTGTTGTCCTCACCTCCTGCATCCAATCTTTCCCAGCACCAGAGTCTTTTCCAATGAGTTGACTCTTTGCATCAGGTGGCCAAAGTATTGGAGCTTCAGCTTCAGCATCAGTCCTTCCAGTGAATACTCAGGGTTGATTTCCTTCAGGGTGGACTGGTGTGATCTTTGGAAGATCATCTCTGGAAGATCTATTGTGTGTCAGGAGATAGAACTAAATTAATCAAAACCCCTGCAGCTCCAGCAGGAGGAGACACAGCTCCATCATAGGTCACCCGCCTTGAGGGGTGGAGCTACAGAGAGAAGGAAGATGGGGCAGGGACAAGGCAAAGGGTGCCAATAGGGCACCAATCCTCTCTCTCCTCTCTCTCTATTCCCACTGGCACGGCAGTAGCTTAAGTCCTGTGTCTCTCCCTCTTGCTGGGACTTTGTAGCCATTCCCAGATGGGGTCAAATGTCCCAACTCCCTCCCTTCACATCCATTAGGAGCCTTCAGCCAGAAAGACTATCCCAAAGCCCATCTTTGCCCTTCTGTTTAGAATCCTTCATTGCTCCTGAGAGCTGACAAGACACTGTGAAATCTCCCAGGGCTGACACTCAGCTGCCTTTGAGGTGGGGGGGAATCTGGCTTCAGTTTCCTGAAAAGCATGCCTCTCTCCCTTTATTTTTTTCCCTCCCACCAAACGGTTCTGATTGCCATCACCGTGCCTTGGGACCCCCACCCCCACCCCTCGCCCTTACTTGTCTCCCCTTCTCCTTCCCTGCTGGGCTCCTGCTGACCCCAAGTCTCCTTTCCTTCCCAGACCGGCAGGTGGTGGACACAGAGGAGGAGACCAGCACCCAAGGGAGCTACCACACTGCCACCATTTTTGCTGGGGTCCTCGTGGTCATGGTCGTGGCCGTGGCAGCCTTTGCACTGGGGCGGAGAGTGTGGGCGGCCCGTGCCCAGCCTCCAAGCACTAAGATGTGAACCAGGAGGACGCAGTGCTCAGACCCAAGTCCCTGTGCTCTGGAGCGCGTGAGGAGGGAAGAAACCAGTGTCCAGAGCTTGGTACCCAGAGCATGTAACTGTGTTAAACTCTGGCCTGGTGCATGGTGGGGGTGGACGGAGGAGAGGGGTGAGAAAGATGAGAGCAGTTTTCCTCTGAAACACAGGCTCGGCGCAGGGACAAAATGTCAGGCAAGCAGGTCGGGGACCTAAAAATCCCGCCTGCAGCTGGGAGCTTACACACTAGGAGCACTCGTTGTGGATAGAATTTCTTTTCTGACCTTTTAGGAACCAGATTCTTTGGCCTGTGGTGTATATAACTTAGCCTTTCCTTGTTATAGGGCAAGCTGAATAAAGAACTTTTTTCAAAGCAACTGTCAGATTGGTCACTTGTTTCCAGGGCTGCACCCAGCATGGACCTCTTCATGTTTGGTAGACGGCTAGAGGGGCTCTCGCAGCCATGGGAATAGCCATGGGGCCCTGCGTTGTAGTGATTCCAAACTGAGGAGACTATGGAGTGAGCAGTGGACAAACGGGACCAACACAGCTTGCCAGGCTTTTCCACTCACAGCCCCTGGGGGTCTTCATAGGCAAGGTGATCGTGGGTGGGCAGACTGCCACCCACCCCCACGTCTGCCTGCCTCCCCTCTCAGACCCATTACAGCCTCTGTAGAAGAGCCTTGGGGACATTTCCTTCTTGCTCTGAATCCTTGATGGAGCAGGTAGTTTCAGGAGGCTGAGGCTGGCCTGAGGGTCAAGCTGGGACTGTGGGTTAAGAGGGTGAAATGTCAAGAGCTTACAAGGGGTCACAGGACAGAAACCAGCAGTGACCCTGGACACATCTCCTTCCTCCCATATGGTCTCCTGGGAGGTGTGAGGAGCAGAGTGGATTTGGTGGAGGGTCAGGGAGTACAGGAAGTGGGAACCTTTAAAGCCTTTGTGAAGGCATCTCCTGCCAGGCTGACAGGGGGCCAGGTTGACCCTGCAGCAGAGTGTTGGCCATGTGGCCAATAAAACCTCAGTCCTCTGTCCTTTGGCCAGTGGATCCTCATTTAAATCATTCTTGTTTGGGAGAGGGCCACTCACCCCTGCTTTCCCAGGACCTTCTTGGTTTAGCACAGCTCTCCTGTGTCCTGAGAACACTCTCTCTCCCCAGCAAACTGGGAGGGCTAGTTAACCTAGACTTCTGGTGGCAGGGCTACAGAGGAGCTGATGTCTAGCTTCCCAGGACAACTACCAAAAGCAGACAGGAAGGAGATGGAGGCAGGAGACCAGGTCACAGTGCAAGGTCAAAGGTGGCTGCTATCTACCTTGGTCCCAGGACAGAGTTTGGGAGACCACCCTTGGCTCAAGTCATTGGTCATTTTTATGATTTTGGTCTCTAGGAGCCAAGAATAGATGGGTGAGAAAACTTGCGGTTTTGCTCCGGACAAGATCAAGACCCTGAGTTACAAAGGCATGTGGGCCTTCGTGGTGTGTATGTGTGTGTGTGTGTGCGTGCCTGTGTGTGTATGTGTGTGAGTGAGGATCTGGAGTGGTCTGGACACTGTCTTCCAGCACCATTTGAGGATGTTGAGTCATCACGCATGTTCAGTCTCCACCTGCAGGAGAAATGGATAAAAAAGAGTCTCTAATTAGGAAGGGTCCCTGGTGGCTGGAGTCTCAGGACCCAGTTCTAACAGGAAGCCAATTTCAGGAAGAGATTCCTGGAAGGGAGACTAGTCCTGCTCTGACTTCTCTGTGAAGGGAGGAAGGCGTTTGGGAGTTATCTGCCTTTTCAGAAGGACCAGCTGGCATTTGCTAACAGGCTGTGTCCACAAAGCCCCTGGCGCTGAGCTCACCCTGGGCTGAGCTTTGCAGGGATGTAGAACAGTCAGATGAGGCCCAGGGCTCATCCCTGGACTTGTTCTCAGCTTGTAACTGTGTCTGTAGTGTGTCTGACTCTGTTCTCTAACACGGGAAAGCAGATGGACACCATTCCTGGAGATAAGGCTGTTGAACTGGAATCCAGTTTAGCTTGAAGGGGAGGCAAAATTTACCTTTACCCTATAAGGATTTTATGTGTCAGGGCCTGTGACTTCAGCTGACAATAGACAACTCAACAGGAGAAAAGCAGACAAGCTTATTTAGTGCAAGTTGTACATAATGTGAGGGGAGACCTCTTAAGAAATGAAAAATCCCCAAATTGGGAAACTTATTTGCTTTTATATGTGTTTCAACCAAGAGAAGCAACTGTGGAAAAGTAATTACATCATGTGGGGAGGATAAGATAGAATGATTTTATCAAGATCTCTGTGTGTAGAATTCTCTGGACTCAACTTTAAGTCCTGATGATAAGAATGTTATTTCCTTCTGGCATAAAGGGGATGCACTTCAATGGCAACTTATTTCCTGCTTATAAGAAAAACAAAGAAGATCAGAACGTGCGTGTGTGTACGTTGTTTTTCTGGATTTGCCTTCCTTCCAAGTGTCTTTAAATCAAAATAGTCAATATGCCATATCAACATATTTTACACTGGGAAGTTCTGAATTCCTTCGGGGGTAAACATAAAAACATGTTCAAGACTTTAAATAGGCTCAGTTGTTTTAAAACTAAGTCATTTCACACTGTAGAGTCACTCCGGAGCTTCTTTGGCTGACTTGGTGCAGGCCAGTGGTTCGCAGTCTTCACTGCTCCCAACTTCAGCTTTTACAAAGGTGACTTTCCAGTCACTTTGAGAAACATTCCTTGGCCTTTGGGTAAAAACCTCCCTGCAGTTCAATGCATGACTATATGGATAACATAAGGGGGGGGGGGGCGGAAATCAAAAGCTCACGTGGCTTCAAATAGCAGAGCTATGTTTCTAAGACCTGGAAACATTGATGAAATACTAATGGCTGGTGGAGGGAAGCTCAGGGGTTACATGGGGGCTGGGACCCCCTGTCTCTCTCACAGGCAGGACCTACTGGAAGGACCAGGAGCTGGCCAACCTCATGGGGACTGATGGGCATCAACCCACCCAGTGACCATCAGCCAAGGGAGGCTGATGAAGATCTGCTGGGTCTGGGGCCCCACTGTTGGGGCAGAAGACAGACGCAGCTGTGCTCTTGGATCTCTAACCGGATCTCCTACTAGAGTGGCCTTTCCCGGTCTCTCTGCAAGGGGTTCAGTTGGTTCTGGGCTCATGGCCCTGGAAAGAGCCACGTGTTGGTCACTGCAAAACTGCTAAGACAGGAGAGGAGAGTGTGGGGATGGAGGATGGGGGCAGGGAAAGGAAGAAAGACACAGAGATTCACAAAAACATCCCACTCCAAATGGATCTGTGAAGCCAAACGACAACACATAAAATAGATAAAATGCTAAACATGTTGGCCAACGAAATCAACAACTGGAACAGATATTCACTCTGGACTAGCTTGTTTGGGTAAATGTTTTAACAAGGTGAATTTCATATAACATAGGATGAACCATTTTAAAGTGTACTTCAGTGGAATTTGGTATAATCACCATGTTGCTGCTGCTGCTAAGTCTCTTCAGTCGTGTCTGACTCTGTGCGACCCCATAGACGGCAGCTTACCAGGCTCCTCTGTCCATGGGATTTTCCAGACAAGAGTACTGGAGTGGGCTGCCATTGCCTTCTCCAAATCACCATGTTGGGCAACCACCATCTTTGTCAACTTGCAATGCATTTTCAGCAGCCCTAAATGAAGCCCCGTGCCCATAAGTGGTCATCCCTCTCTGCCTCCATCCAATTGGAAGATTAACACTACCTCGCAACCATGAATCTTTTATGTCTTTATGGATTTACCTAGCATTCTAGATTAATGTTTTAAGATTAATTTTTAAGAACACTCCTGCAAAGACTGTAATTGGAATCTTAAAGGTGACCAATGGTATCATTGAGAGCATAACTTCTGATATTTCTAAAACAATTATTTTGAAATAACTTAAAACTTATACAGGCGCAAATTCTCAACAAAATCCTAGTATACTGAATTCAGCAATGTATAAAAAGAGTTATGCTCACAGTCATGTGGGATCTATTATGAGTATACAAGTCTGGTTCAATATTCAAAAATCAATTATTATAATCTAGGGCATCAAAAAGGTGAAAAAGAAAAATCACATGATCAGAACAATATATGCATGAAAACACTTGAAAGAATTCAGCTCATTCATCAGAAGTATTCAGAGTGAAATACGAACAGAGGGAAAATCCCTCAGCTTGTTAAAGACTATGTATAAAACCCCATAGCTGACATCATACTTACTGAGAGACAGTGCTTTCCCACAAATGTCTGGGTCAGGGAAAGTATATCCTCTCTTACACTCATTTTCAGTATCATACTGATTACTGAAAAGTTTTGCTTCTACTATGCAATAGGCAAAGAAAGTAAGTAAAAAACATTCAGATTGGTAAGGAAGATATAAACTTTGTTCACAGATGACATGATATTTCTTAGATAATATGAAAGAATTGTTTTTTTAAAGAAAAAATGACTGGAAGTAATACATGATCATAGTAAGGCTGCAGAATGAAAAGGTTAATACACAAAAGTCAATTGCTTGCCTATATATCAGCAACGAACAAACAAAAAATTTGAAATGAAACCTATATAATTTACTTTAGAACCCCAAGATGAAATGCTGAGGTTTTAATCAAACAAATTTTTTTCATGATTTATATGAGAAAAACTACAAAACTCTGTTGAGAGAAATCAAAGGCCAGCTAAGTGAATGGAGAAGCAATCCATGTTCACAGCCAGGAAGACTCAGTATTGTCAAGATCCCAAATTGAGCTACGAATTCAAAGCAACTCCTTTTGATATCCCAGCAAGTTACTTTGTGGGTATTGACAAACTGATTGAAAGCTTTGTTTGTGGAGGGAAATGATTCAAATAGATGAGAAATTATTGAAGGAGAAGAACAAAACTGGGAGACGGACACTACCTGACTTCAAAATTTACTACAGTGCTGTAGTTACCAAGAGAGTATGATCAGCTCACACAGCTTAAAACAAACAAACAAACAAACAAAATCACTCAAAAAAATGCAGAAGTCCTAAATACACAGTTCCCCAAAGAAGACACACAGAGGGCCAATAGACATGAATTATTAGAGAAATACAAGTCAAAACCACAATGAATTATCACCTCACACTGATCAGAATGGCCGTGATTAAGATGTCTACAAACAGCAAAATGCTGGAGAGAGTGTGGAGAAAAGGGAACACTCCTGCACTGTTGGTGGGAATGTAAATTGGTGATGCCAATATGGAGAACAGTACAAAGGTTCCTTAAAAATTAAAAATAGAGTTAACATATGATCCAGAAATCCCACTCCTAGGCATATATCCAGAGAAACCTCTAATTTAAAAAGATACATGTATTTCCCTGATAATACAGTGGTTAAGAATCTGCCTGCCAGTGCAGGGACCACGAGTTCGATTCCTGGTCTGGGAAGATCCCACATGCCACCATGGGGCAGCTAAGCCTGTGCACCACAGCTACTGAAGCCTGTGACCCACAAGAGAAGCCACCGCAACGAGAAGCCTGTTCATCGCAACAAAGAGTAGCCCCGACCTCCACAACTAGAGAAAGCCTGCAGCAATGAAGGCTCAATGCAGTCAAAAAGAAATACAGAAAAATAATTTTTAAAGATACATGCACTCTAATTAAAAAATATACATCACTGCAGCACTGTTTACAATAGACATGACATGGAAGCAATTTAAGAGCCCATTGACAGGTGGAAGAATAAAGACGATGTGGTGTATATATACATAGAGAGAGAGAGATATACACACAATGGAATGCTACTCAGCCATAAAAGAATGAAATAATGTCGTCTGCAGCAACACGGATGGACCTGGAGGTTGTCGTATTAAGTGAAGTCAGTCAGAGAGAGAGACACAAATGTCATGTGATACCAGTTACATGTGGTAACTAATCATATATCTTGGTTCTTACACATAAGACTTGAAAACGTTCACACGAAAGTCTGCACTCAGATATTATGCAGCTTTATTGATAATTGTCGTAACTCAGAAGTAACCAAGATGTCCTTTGGAAGGTGAATGGGTCAGTAAAGTGAAGTACATGCAGAAATGGAACATTTTGTAGCACTAAAGAGAAATGAGCTATCAGACCATAAAAAGACACATGGAAGAAACTGAAAGGCATCTTGATAAGTGAAAGAGGCCAATCTGATAAAGTTATGCCCTGCGCCATTATAGCTATTTGACATTCTAGAAAAGGTAAAGCTCTGAAGACAATAAACAGGTCAATGCTTTGTAGGGCTTAAGGGAGAATGATGACAATGTGGAGCACAGAGGCTTTTGAAAACTGTGATAATACTCCGTGTGTTATTATAACGATAGATCCATGTCATTATATTTCGTCCAAACCCATGGATGGTCAACACCAAGAGTGAACCCTCATGTAAGCTATGGGCCTCAGATGATTATGGTGCTCCAACTCTGATTCGTCAGTTGTGACAATGTTCCACTCTGATGAGTTCTGACGATAGTAGAGGAGGCTGTGCATGTGTGGAGCATGGGTTATGTGGGGAACCTCTGTTCCTGCCTCACAGTTGTGCTCTGAATCTAAAACTGTTTTGAAAAATAGTCTCATGATGGGACTTCCCTGGTGGTCCAGTGGTTAGGACTCCACTCTTCCGCTGCTGGGCCCCATGTTTGACCCCTGGTCAGGAAACAAAGATCTCACAAGTGGTATGGCATGGTCAAAAAATGGTTTTATGAAAACAAGCATAATGAGACAGATTTTAAAAATAAGTATTTTACCCATTCATCCATTCATTACTTCTTTGATTCAATAAATAGCATTTGTCAAAAAAAGAACTAGCAATTCAAAGTTTCCTGCTTCAAAAAACCATGCTTCCTGAGAGTTTTTTCTAATAGCACAAAGTGAGTTTTATTTAGCACCTAATATATGAGATAATTTCACATAAATTATAAGAAAGGCTTGACAGAGAAATGAAGGGCTCTTGGTGCAGATTTTGCCACAAGATGTAATGGATTACAATTTCCTGAGAGTTTTTTAAAAAAAAAAAGAAATATAACTCTCAACAAAGTGTATATAGAGGGAACACAACTCAACATAATAAAAGCCATATATGACAAGTCCACAGCTCATATCATATTTAGCGGTAAAAAATTGAAAGCATTTCCATCCAAGATGAGGAACAAGTCAAGGATGCTCACTCTCACCACTTTTATTCAACATGGTATTGGAATTCCTAGTTACAGCAAGCCGAAAAGGAAAAGAAATAAAAGGAATTCAAACTGGAAAGGCAGAGGTTAAATGTCACTGCTTACAAATGTTATCATAGTATACACATGTTCAGTCACTCAGTCGTGTCCAACTCTGCAACCCCATGGACTGTAACTCACCAGGCTTCTCTGTCCATAGAACTTTCCAGGCAAGACTAGTGGATCAGGTTGCCATTTCCTACTCCAAGATATCTTCCTGACCCAGGGACTGAACCCACTTCTCCTGCATTGGCAGGAATTTTGTCAGATGTGTTGCACTGAACTTTGACTGTGTGGATCACAACAAACTGTGGAAAATCCTTTTAAGAGAATTTTTACCTGCCTCCTGAGAAATCTGATGCATGTCAAGAAGCAACAGTTAGAACCAGACATAGAACAACAGGCTGGTTCCAAATTGAGAAAGGAGTACATCAAGGCTGTGTACTGTCACCCTGCTTATTTAACTTATATACAGAGTACATCATGCAAAACTCCAGACTGGATGAAACACAAGCTGGAATCAAGATTGCCGGGAGAGATATCAATAACCTCAGATATGCAGATAGGCAGAAAGTGAAGAGGAACTAAAGAGTCTCTTGATGAAAGTGAGAAAGTGAAAAAGTTGGCTTAAAGCTCAACATTCAAAAAATTAAGATCATGGCATCTAGTCTCATCACTTCATGGCAAATAGATGGGGAAACAATGAGAACAGTCATAGACTTTATTTTCTTAGGCTCCAAAATCACTCCAATGGCGACTGCAGCCATGAAATTAAAAAACGCTTACTCCTTGGAAGAAAAGCTATAACAAACCTAGATACCATATTAAAAAGCAGAGACATTACTTTGCTGACAATGGTCTGTCTAGTCAAAGCTATGGTTTTTCCAGTACTCATGTATGGATGTGAGAGTTGGACTATAAAGAAAGCTGAGCGCCAAAGAATTGATGCCTTTGAGCATTGGTGTTGGAGACGACTCTTGAGAGTCCCTTGCACTGCAAGGAAATCAAACCAGTCCATCCTAAAGGAAATCAGTCCTGAGTATTTGTTGGAAGGATGGATGCTGAAGCTGAAGCTCCAATACTTTGGCCACCTGATGGGAAAAACTGACTCATTGGAAAAGACTGTGATACTGAGAAAGACTGAAGTCAGAAGGAGAAGGGGTTGAAAGATGGTTGGATGGCATCACTGACTCAATGGACATGAGTTTGAGTAAGTTCCAGGAGTTGGTAATGGACAGGGAAGCCTGGCGTGCCATGGGGTCACAAAGAGTCAGATAAAACGGAGCTGAAGTGAGGCTGATTCTTTACCACTGGCACTACCTGGGAAGCCCCAGAGTACAGATGCCACCCAAGAACTACCAGCACTCATTGATAAGCTTGGTAAATTTGCAGGATACAAAATTACTATATAGAAATCTATTGCACTTCTACACACTAACAAACTACCAGAAAAAGAAATTAAGAAAACAATCCATTTATAATCACATCAGAGATTATTTAATAAAATGTGATGACTGATGCCCTGAAATTGTCTCAGTTCAGTTCAGTACAGTCGCTCAGTCGTGTCCGACTCTTTGCGACCCCATGAATCGCAGCACGCCAGGCTTCCCTGTCCATCACCAACTCCCGGAGTTCACTCAGACTCACACCCATTGAGTCAGTGATGCCATCCAGCCATCTCATCCTCGGTCGTCCCCTTCTCCTCCTGCCCCCAATCCTTCCCAGCATCAGAATCTTTTCCAATGAGTCAACTCTTCACATGAGGTGGCCAAAGTACTGGAGCTTTAGCTTTAGTATCATTCCTACCAAAGAAATCCCAGGGCCGATCTCCTTCAGAATGGACTGGTTGGATCTCCTTGCAGTCCAAGGGACTCTCAAGAGTCTTCTCCAACACTACAGTTCAAAAGCATCAATTCTTCAGTGCTCAGCCTTCTTCACAGTCCAACTCTCGCATCCATACATGACCACTGGAAAAACCATAGCCTTGACTAGATGGACCTTAGTTGGCAAAGTAATATCTCTGCTTTTGAATATGCTATCTAGGTTGGTCATAACTTTTCTTCCAAGGAGTAAGCGTCTTTTAATTTCATGGCTGCNGGACTGGTTGGATCTCCTTGCAGTCCAAGGGACTCTCAATAGTTTTCTCCAACACCACAGTTCAAAAGCATCAATTCTTCGGTGCTCAGCCTTCTTCACAGTCCAACTCTCGCATCCATACATGACCACTGGAAAAACCATAGCCTTGACTAGATGGACCTTAGTTGGCAAAGTAATGTCTCTGCTTTTGAATATGCTATCTAGGTCGGTCATAACTTTTCTTCCAAGGAGTAAGCATCTTTTGATTTCATGGCTATAGTCACCATCTGCAGTGATTTTGGAGCCCAGAAAAATAAAGTCTGACGCTGTTTCCCCATCTATTTCCCATGAAGTGATGGGACAGGATGCCATGATCTTCATTTTCTGAATGTTGAGCTTTAAGCCAACTTTTTCACTCTCCTCTTTCACTTTCATCAAGAGGCTCTTTAGTTCCTCCTCACTTTCTGCCATAAGGGTGGTGTCATCTGCATATCTGAGGTTATTGATATTTTACTCCAATATAAAATAAAAAATTTAAAAAACAAACAAAAAAAGGCTACAAACAATAAATGCTGGAGAGAGTATGGAGAAAAGGGAGCTCTTTTACTCTGTTGATGGGAATGTAAATTGGTACAGCCTCTATGTAGAATAGTATGGAGGTGTCTTAAAAAACTGAAAATAGAGCTACCATATGATTTAGCAATCCTACTCCTGGGCATATATCTGGAGAAAAATATGCTCTGAAAAGATACATGCACCCCAATGTTCATTGCAGCACTATTTACAATAGCCAAGACATGGAAGCACCCTAATGCCCATTGACAGATGAATGGATAAAGAAGTTGTGGTACATATATGTAATAGAATATTACTCAGCCACAAAAAGGAACATTTGAGTCAGTGCTAATGAGGTGGATATAACTATAGCCCATTGAGCAGAGAGAAATAAGTCAGAAAAATAAATACCATATATATATATATACATGGAATCTAAAAAGATGGTACTGATGGACCTATTTGCAGGGCAGCAATGGAGATGCGGACAGAGAGAGCTGACTTGTGGACTTGGAGAGGGCAGGAAAAATGGAGAGAGGAGCATGGAAACATATATGTTACCATATGCAAAACAGAGGGCCAGTGAGAATTTGCCATGTGACACAGAGAGCTCAACCAGTGCTCTGCAACAGCCTAGAGGGGTGGGATGGGTGGGAGATGGGAGCAGGTTCAAGAGGGAGGGGACATACTGGTGGCTGATTCATGTTGATGCATGACAGAAACCAGCACAATATAATAAAGCAATTATCCTCTAATAAATTTTTTTAAAAAGAATGAAATAATGCCATTTGCAGTACCTTGGATGGACCTACAGATTACCATACTAAGTGAAATTAGAGAATATCATATGATATCACTTATATGTGGAATCTAAAAAAAATGATACAAATGAGTTTACTCATAAACAACCTCACAGACTTAGAAAACAAATTTATGGTTACTAAAGGGAAGAGGTGGGAGGTTGGGATTAACATATACACACTGTTATATATAAAATAGAAGTAAACAAGGACCTACTCTATAGCACAGGGAAGTCTACTTAATACTCTTTGTAATAAGCTGTGTGGGAAAAGAAACCGAAAAAGAATAGATTCATGTTTCAGTTCAGTTCAGTCACTCAGTCGTGTCTGACTCTGCGACTCCATGAACTGCAGCACGCCAGGCCTCCCTGCCCATCACCAACTCCCGGAGTTCACTCAGACTCACGTCCATCGAGTCCGTGATGCCATCCAGCCATCTCATCCTCAGTCGTCCCCTTCTCCTCCTGCCCCCCAATCCCTCCCAGCATCAGAGTCTTTTCCAATGAGTCAACTCTTTGCATCAGGTGGCCAAAGTACTGGAGCTTCAGCTTNCAGTTCTAACTGTTGCTTCCTGACCTGCGTACAGATTTCTCAAGAGGCAGGTCAGGTGGTCTGGTATTCCCATCTCTCTCAGAATTTTCCACAGTTTATTGTGATCCACACAGTCAAAGGCTTTGGCATAGTCAATAAAGCAGAAATAGATGTTTTTTCTGGAACTCTTACTTTTTCCATGATCCAGCGGATATTGGCAATTGGATCTCTGGTTCCTCTGCCTTTTCTAAAACCAGCTTGAACATCTGGAAGTTCACGGTTCATGTATTGCTGAAGCCTGGCTTGGAGAATTTTGAGCATTACTTTGCTAGCATGTGAGATGAGTGCAATTGTGTGGTAGTTTGAACATTCTTTGGCATTGCCTTTCTTTGGGATTGGAATAAAAACTGACCTTTTCCAATCCTGTGGCCACTGCTGAAATTGTCTACAGAGCAAAAAAAAGTTTTGTGCTCAAAGGCCATACTTTTAGGCAGTTTTCCAAGGAAATATTGCTGTTTTCAATTATCTTTATCTTATTCAAAATATCTTAGAGAACTCAAAAAGGTTACCCAAATCATTTTAAATATAGAAAAATCTGATAAAACTATGATCTGAGTAGTAGGCAAGGATAGTACAGGAAAGGAAATCAGTAAATAAAATTTATGAACATAGGTGCAAACAAAGTAAAAAGGATAGGACAAAAATTCAGGAAACTAAATTCCATAATTTAAAAAATATTCTTAAAAATAAATATTTATCCTAAAGATGCAAAGATAATTTGAAATTAAAAAAATCTATGAAAGTAACTTCTCATATTAATAAACACTAAAATCCATATTAACACCTCAATGGATACAGAAACACTCAAAAAAGTGAATAACTGTTAACGTTGTAACAAAGCTATTAGAAATTAGTCATTGAAGGACACAAGTTTGCTTTCTTTTTTCTTTAATTTTATTTTTTAGTTTGTTTTGCTTTAAAATACTGTATTCGTTTTGCCATACATTGACATGAATCAGCCACGAGTGTATATGAGCTACCAGTCCCGACCCCCTTTCCCCCCTCCCACTCCACACCATCTCTCTGGATCATCCCCATGCATCAGTCCCAAGCATCCTGCATCCTGTATCGAACCTAGACCGGCATAAATCACAACTAGAAAGAACATCCAGCAAAACATACAGTTGATGATTGAGACATAAAGAGCATTCCTAGAAATGGCAGCCCACTCCAGTGTTCTTGCCTACAGAGTCTTGTGGACAGAGGAGCCTGATGGGCTGCTGTCTATGGGGTCACACAGAGTCGGACACGACTAGAGTGACTTAGTATGCATGCATGCATTGGAGGAAATGGCAGCCCCCTCCAATGTTCTTGCCTGGAGAATCCCAGGGACGGGGGAGCCTGGTGGGCTGCCGTCTATGGGGTCGCCCAGAGTCGGACACGACTGAAGCGACTCAGCAGCAGCAGCAGCAGAATTGAGAACACTGCAAGGCGGCTGTCATCACATCTCATCGATACTGTGCTGGAAGATTTAGGAAGTATGGCCTTCCCTCCAAAGAAAAGCAGAGCTAGGGCAGCTCTGCTTAGCCTGGGGGCTCAAACAGAAGATAGCTGTTGCTCTTCTAAGACTCTCTAGGGAATCTTAGAAAAACTTGGCATCCCTTGTATCCTGGGAACCCAAAGAGGTAAGGTTGTCTTTTTCTGCACCAGTCAGTCAGGTTCCTTCTGACTGGGACCCCCATCTCAAACGCCTTCAACCACAAGTACAGTGCCTCCTGGAGCTGGAAGGGAGGGGGCTTTGGGGCGAGCTTGCCCAGTGGCTCTGGACTGGCTGCCCCACCATCCTCTTGCTCTGCCTCCCTTGTGACTTGGCTTCACCCTCAGTTGGGAGGACATGGAGCAGACCTCTCCCACCTCCCCTGCAGCCAGACCTCCCCTGTCCCTTCACCTGGGGACATGCTCATTCCTGCACCATCACCAGGACAGGGACTTCCTGTTGACCTCCTCTCAGAGCTGGGTCTGGGGTCAGCTTCTCCTGTGGTCCATGGCACACACAAGGGGAATAGAAACAGAATGAAATTGCAGTTCTCTGTCAATGAGGAGGGAATCCGGGCTGGGAAGGCAGCTTACAAAATGCCCAACAGACCCTTCAGAGCCTCCCTGGGAATAAAAGCATGGTCACTGAGAAGGAGGCGATGCCTGTCCATGGGATGGTCTGGAAAGGGAGAAGCTGGGAAGATTTGATGAGGTGGGAGACACTTGGGGGGGCGGGGTCTGTGAACCGGGTGCAGACACCCAGTGCATCTCATGGAGAGGAGAGGAGAGGTGTGCTGGGGAGCAGTCCACAGGGAAGGGACTAGAAGCAAGGTGACCAGGCTTGTCTAGGAACCTCAGAAACCAGGCCTGAACTTTGGGACAAACATCTGAGGGACGGAAGTCCTCAAAAACTATTACGTCATAAGTTCCCTCCAGGGGGCACAGACACTTCAGGAACCTAAGATTGATTCCTGAGTGTCCCTGGGAAAGAGATTGTAGTTTCTTTCCTCCTCAGGCAGTCACAGTCCTACTTGGACACTGCTGGGGAGGACAGCGGGCCTGACACTTGGGGACTGAAGGCAGGATGCTTGGGCTGGGATGGAAGACAAGCAACTGCCTTCCTCCCACGGCTCCTGCATTCCCTCCATCCAGGCATTTACCGCCATGGGGTGCTCCTTGTTCTGTCCACAGACCAGAGCCAGGGAGTATTTTGTGCATACTAGGGAACTGTAAGGGACAACAGAGAATGGTAAAGGAAGGGAGATTCTAGATGGAAGGAGAACTATGAGGAATGATTGCATTTTATACAAATAGCATGAGGAATGATTGCATTTTATACAAATAGCAACCAGCGAGCCTAACCAACTGGAGCAGAACCAGCATTGTTTTCTGAGTGGGAGACCCTGTCCAATAAGCTTCCTCCTCCATTCATCAGCCAGAAGAGCTTGAGTGAGCAGATGGCTCAGACAGCTTCCCTGTGTTCTGCTGGAGGTGGAACATCCCTCGCACTGGGAGTCCATTAGGGCTCCTGTAAAGAAAGGTGTGAGTTAGAAAGAGCAGAAAGTTTCTACAACTCATGAGGAAAAATGAGTGATGCAACAGTAATAAAATCGTGGCTCAAACATATATACGAACAGACATTTCTCACAAGAAGTGGGATTGGACTAGAAACATTGGAGAAGTGGCCAGATGCACTGGAGTTGGAGAAATGCACGTTTTAATAGAAAATATTATTTCAGACAGTTGTAATCAGCAAGATGTTTTGAAAGACTTGGTAAAATTCAGAGCTTTTTAATCAGGAAACTGGACATTGGCTTCTCCTGGTTGGTGTGTATATAGCTGGTAATGATCCTTGGAAGGCAAGTGGGCTGCCATTCCTTTTGATGGCTGAATCGTTATCATTTTAGGGATGGACCATGTTTTATTTATTTATCAGATGATGGAAATTTGGATTTTTTTCACTCTGTCTCTTATGAATAATGCTGCCATGAATATTCATGCACAATTTTCTGTGTGGACACATGTTTTCATTTCCTTGGTAAATATCTAGTAGAAACCTGGGCCATATAGAAACTAATGTGGAACATTCAAGAACCTGCTAGACTGTCCTCTACAGGGGCTTCTGCTGGGTTCTCACAACTGTGACACACATCGGACTGAGCCACGTGGTCTCCATATCATAAATATAGAAAGAATTCCGACATGTGTGCCCAGGTCACCCTTGTGGACACACCACACACAGGCTATGTACTTCAGCTTCCCCACCAATCATGACCTGCACCTGGAGCAAACGGGGGCTGTTTACCTGGCTTTGCCCTGAGTGACACAGGAGGGCTCTTAAGACCAGACAGCCGGGACGTCAGACTGGTCCTGCGGCTGCCACTGGTGCCCTGGGATGTGGGCAAGTCCCTTGGTCTCTCTGGGCCTCAGTTCCTCTCCATCCAAGTCGTACTGAGGTTTAGGAAGTAACTAGAGGTGGACACAATGCAGCTGAACCCCAGGGAAGAGGGCCCTGCAAACAGGGCATCCTGGTGGTCTGTGGCTAATTTGTCAGCCTTCATCGAGGACCACAAAAACAGGAGAGGGAGAGAAGAAACAGGCCATCATTTCCCAGTTTGGGTGGGAAAGGACACAGAAAATCTCTGACAAAGATAAGGGGGAAGCAGCAGGCGCCTCCCTTCTGGAGAACCCAGGGCTCCCGCAGCCCTGCGGGGCTGGGCTCCAGGGGAGGAGGAGGTCAGGCGTCAGCTGCTGTGTGTATATAGCCCCAGGCCTCCGGGGCCAGGCTCAGTGCTGAGGCTGGTGCCAGGCTGCGAAGATGAAGCTGTCCAGTGTCATCCCTTGGGCCTTGCTGCTCAGCACAGGTAAAGCCTGGCCCCCAGCCCCTTGCCCCCAGGCCTCTATGCTTCCTGTTCACCTGGAGAGTCTGTGCAGTTCACTTGTTGCCCAGGAAAAGGGTCTGCAAGCTACCCTCCTCCAAGGAGATGCCACCCTCAGCCTGGCCTGGAGGAGGAGGGTCCAGCAGCATGGCCATGACCCAGGGCTGAGCATATAATGACTTTTAAGCATTTTCTGGGCTGTCCGTCCTTGTTCTGGCATGCGTTCCCTGGGCCCCCTCTGCCTTAACCAATGTCCCCTGGGATGCTTTTCTGGTAGCTCAGCTGGTAAAGAATCTGCCTGCAATGCGGGAGACCTGGGTTCTATCCCTCGGTTGGGAAGATCCTCTGGAGAAGGGAAAGGCTACCCAACTCCAGTATTCTGGCCCAGAGAACTCCATGGACTGTATAGTCCACGGGGTCGCAAATAGTCGGACACGACTGAGTGACTTTCAGTCACCTGGGACGCCCTGCAGGACAGCCAGCCCTCACCCACACCTGGATGAAGTGAACCTGTCGTGGTCAGCTTTTCAGGGGTCTTGGTGGTGTGACAGTGTGGGTGCTGTAGGTGGGACCCTGGCTGGACCTGATTGAAGGGCGGCATCCAAGGGGAAGCGGGGGCCCTGGAGAAGCCCCTGGACAGGTGGGAGTGCTCTGCCTCTGCCCCTGGGATGGAGATGTGGCAGCAACATGCGCTCAGGAATGACCCGCAGGAGCAGCAGCTCCCAGCAGGGCTGAGGACATCCTGATAGTTAGTCATAGTCCTTCAGGGGGCTAGGTTTTGGGCCTGCACTGAACACAGAGGGCCCCATGCTGGTTTGGGCTTCCCAGGTGGCACTAGTGGTAAAGAATCTGCCTGCCAATGCAGGAAACTCAAGAGATGCGGGTTCGATCCCTGGGTTGAGAAGAGCCCTTGGAGAAGGCAATGGCAACCTGCTCCAGTATTCTTGCCCGGGAAATTCCTTGGACACAGGTGGCGGGCTACAGCCCATGGCGTCTCAAAGAGTCTGACACGACTGAGGGCCTCGCTACTCATGCTGGTTCCCAGTGCTGGCGGGAAAGAATCGGAAGGCAGCCCTTTCCTCAGGGAAATCTGTGTCTCTTCCCTCCTGGTTCTCTCTGTCTCATTTTGTCCTTCCTCCTCTGCCCTTTTCAGCTCCGTCTCCTCTTTCCCTCTCTGCTCACTCAGCTTCCCTCCCCTCTCCCTCTTTTTCCTCCGCTGCTCACCTTTGCCCTCACGCTTCCGGTCAGGGACTGTCCCCAGGACTAGGCTCTCTCTTCCCTCCCTGCTCTCTCCCTACAGTAAGTGGTGGGTGACGACTAGGAGCTGAGTGGGGGCCGCGTGGAAGGAGAGGGTCGTGCAGGCAGTGTGTGTGCCCAGATCCTTCTCAGGGTCCCTCCCGGCTCCTGAGATGAGGACCTTCCTGTCTCCCCGGCCCGGGGTGGGGGTGGGGAGGGGCAGCCCTTCTCCTGGGACACTTTGTGGGCGCCTTGTGGGTAGAAACGGGTCCATCAGAGCCCCTCCAGCTTCTACTCTTTCTCAGGTGCCTTCAGTTCAAATCGTCAGTAGATCAAGATGGCATGTTTTGGGGTGATGTGTCTTGAACTCCTACAAGGGGCTTCAAAGTCGGGACCTCAGACTCTAGATCAGAGGAGGTCACTGTACGTGTGGGTCCAGGCCAGATACGTCACCTGAAGGGACAGGAATGATTTCTGCTTCTGTCCTCAAGGCCTGCTTTCAGGCAAACCTTCACTTCTATCTTCCTAAGCAGGCAGTGATGGATGCCCCAGGGTGGGGAGGATTTTTTAAATATATTTTAACTTTTATTTTTTTAATTGTGAAAGTATGATGACACATTTACAGGAGACTTGGAAAATACAGAACAAAGTTACATATAGTTCTGCTGTCTACTACAGGTTTTTTTAATAGGTAAATTAAGATGTTTCATTGGCGCTTTAATATCAAACTCTCAAAATTAAAAGAATGAATATACAGAGAAGCAAAAGGATACAACAGACCTGAGAAGCCCTGTGAACCAATTCAACATAATTAAGATTTCTACAGTTTTCACACAACAGCAAGATACCATTCTATTCAGGTTCCTATAGACTATAAACTAGGAGACACTGGAACATATCCAGGGACATAAGACAAGGTCTAAAAATTTCGTGGCCTAAAGGAACTGAAATCATAGTCTCTTTTCCTATCACTGCTGAATTATGTGGGAAATCAATACCAAAAGAAATTTGAAAATAGCTGTGCCCCCAATCCAATGGCACTTCAGGACTCAGGAGGGGTAGGTGGAGATGGACCCCAGTGTCCTGGTTGACATTTATGGTCAAATAGTTTCCAGAGGACTTGTTGATTTCTATTTACTAAGGAAAGCAGTTTCTATGGGAAAGGAAGTGAATGAGTGTCAGGTTACCTAGTAGGGAGCATCCCTGGGCTGGGCACTGAGCTATGCATGTGTGGACTGTCCTCTGGAACTGAGGAGGCTCTTACTGTTCAATTTCCATATTAGAGATGAATGGATTGAGGCTTAAGGAGAGAAAATAACTTGTCCAAAGCCATGTATCTCTCATCCCCACAGGGCTATGACCCGGGGCCAAGACTCAGATATTCTTAAGCTTTGCTACGCCTGACTGTTGTATCGTGAAGATAAGCCACAGTGCAGGTCCACCTGGGAGGCCATGTGATTGAAATCAGGGCCCTTGACCCATGCACCTAACTCAGGTCCCTGATACAGTGAAAATTCTACAAATTAAGATGGCTCACTTCTCCTTAACTGAAAATTTTACTCAATGTATTCACTCCAACATCAAATTCACTACCAAAGGATTACAAGAAACGTTCATGTCCTAGTTGGGTGAACTGCTCTCTTAGTTTGGCCAGGACTGAGACATTTTCTGGGAGAAGGTAGTTCAGTGCTGAGACCTGGATAGTCCTGGGCTGAAGGGACAAGGTGGTCACCTTCCTGGGGGCTGACTCTTCCCACTCTGGCTGCAGAGAGGGAACACTGGCCCTAAACTGAGTAGATCTGGGGGAAACAAAGACATCAAGCTGAATGGGCTAGCTTTTGAGGGCCCTCCTTCTGCCCTTCCCCTGTGTGACCAGGATGGTCCCCAGGGTGGAGGACAGCGAAGCGTTTCTCTCATCTCACTCCCATCCCTGGGCACACAGCTCGTCCTCACAGGGTTGCGTGTTTTCCATTCTCTTACCCTGACCCGTCTGTAACCTCTCATTTTCACGATGTTTTTCTGTTTTGCTACCTTTCAGCCACACTGGTTTCAACAGAATTGGATGAAGGTAAGCGTAGACGATGTGATTTCACCACTTCCCCTCATTGTGTAGAGATGAGCCTACCTGTTACCAAAAGAACATAGCTTTCTGTACTTCACAGTCTGGCTCCGTCATCACAGTCCCTAGCTCCAGTCTCTCCAGACCTCTGAGGACTCCCCCTTCTGCCTCGTTCCTTCCCTCCACCCCACCACATCTTCCAAACTTGGGCGAAGCCTCACTGTGGGGGAGGAGGAAGGGGCTGCCTCTCCATGCAGCAGGTGGCCCAGGTGGATGGAGCTGCCTCCTGATGGCTGGGGGACATCACCGTCTTCAGGGTCAGAGATGAGAGCTTCGCAGGGAGAGGGACTGAGGACATCGTGAAGGACCGGGTCAGAGGGTGCAGCTGACCAGAGATGGGTTGTGTGCTCTAGAGGTTTCCAGGCCCAGGCACTGGCTGAGCACCTTCCAGCCAGGAGCTCCTGGCTGGAAAGTGCTCCTTTTGTCCTCACGTACAGGTGTGGAGCCTGGGCGTCACTGAGTGGGTCCCGGTGCTCCCTGCAGGTCTGCACAGTGAGTGGGTTTTCATGCCTCTGAGGGGTCTGGCTCCTCAGGCTGTTCCTTTGCTATTTCTCAGGCTTCACTGGAAAGAGACACGCAGGACGCAGAAGGAGGGGTTTGTGTGCACCTTTAGACTTCCAGTCTGGCCATACTGTTGATGATAAAGGTTTATTTGCTGAAGAAGGATTAAATATATCTGTTTTCAGGGGTCAAAACAAATTTCAGTGATGAGTATGGTTCCCTTTAAAATGTTTAAAAGAGTAAAACATTAAAATCACTTTTTTGGAGGTCATTAGACTTGGGTCATTGATGTTGATTTTTGATTTCTGGAATCCAGAAATCACAAGGTTTAATGATGGTGTGGGGCCCAAGGATGGTACAGCAACCCCTGCCCCCCAACCCAGGGGTTGTCACAGCCTCTGGGAACCAAGAAACCTGCCTTCTGTTGTAGACACTAGAAAATGTGGGGGCGTCCGCAGAAACTTCTCTGGGAGGATTTCCAGCTCTTTCTCATGGGAGCCAAAGTGTACCTGGACCATCCTCTTGAAGAGCGGTTATACAATTGTACTAACAATTCCATTTCTCAGGTCAGTGCTCAGCTGAGTATTCTTTGCTGATGTGGTTTTATGGGAAGGTGTCCCTCTTTGCCCCTTCCAGTTTCCCCTGCACCACCCAGCACACAGATCCAGACACATCCTGACCCCAGCTCACTCCTGCTGACGACCCTTCGTGGCCCCCTGCCCTCTGCCTTCTTGCATGGCTTCCGGATCCCTCCAGGGGACCCCGATCTCCCCTCCCTTCTAACCTCTCCTCCCCTCTGCCCCCTCTCTGAGCTGAGCCAGCACACACTGAGCTGTGGACCCACCAGACTGTTGGGCAGCTCTGAGCCTTTGCTCACACTGTCCCCTCTGCCTGGAAGGCACCTTCCACCTCTCTCAGACTCACCACCTGCTGCTTAGGGTCCTCATTTCCTAGTTCACGAGTTCATTGGAGGAAGAACTTTTCCATCACACCTGAAACCCC
Organism: Neotragus moschatus; assembly: GCA_006410615.1. Classification (NCBI taxonomy): domain Eukaryota; kingdom Metazoa; phylum Chordata; class Mammalia; order Artiodactyla; family Bovidae; genus Neotragus; species Neotragus moschatus. The sequence continues at coordinate 314,317 of SJYA01002945.1, read as the reverse complement.
TGCTCTGACTCTGTCCACAGCTGGGCAGATCTTTCTCGGATTTGTGCCCCATCCATTAATTCATGCAACACTCTGGGGGAATTGACAGCATAACATCACTTCTGCTGATGTCTGAGTTTGTCTCTCCTAGGATTGCTTGCTTGCTTGTTTTACCTAGGGGTGAATAAATGAATGAAATATCTAATAAATGTTTGAAAGTATGAAGGAAGTTATAACGCTCCAGAAGATATTTCCAAAGTAGCAATAGTTACAGCATTTCTGTAGCAGGTTATTCTTCATATATTTTAACCTGGAAGTGACATTTTCATTATTTGTGGAATAAAGGTCACTGTCAGGGGAGGCTGAGATTAGTTCTATCATCTTATAACTGAGGGCCGTGTCCTTCTATGAGGTCAGGTCTCCTACTAGGTGGAGGAGCTGCTCTGTGTGAGGACAACCTGGAGATGCCTGCCTCACAGCAGGGCTCAGACCATCCACCAAAACCACATGCCAGGGCTGAAGGAGGCAGGCATTTCCTACATCACCATTTCTGTTAAGATCAGAGGGATAGATTATTCTAAAAGTTTTTATTATTGTCCCTTTGACCCTCTCCAAGACCAGTTTTGGATATGGGACTAGGAAGGAATCAGTCCGTCCAAGAGTGAGCTAATCTAGAGGGAGCTGTGTGTCCTGGTGAGATGTCCCTTCTGTATCTTGTTTTAGCCCAAAGAGGCTCCAGCCTCACTCCTCAGTGGGACACACGCTGGTGGCTGAGAGAGGAAGACAGGGCAGGGTCAGGTCTGATGGACAGGAGGAGGAGACGGAGACCTCAGCAGGAGTGTGACAACCCATGTGTGTGCTTTGCCCGCAGCAGGGAGAGCTGGATGCCCCTCTCACCTCTGCAGGTCCTGGAGGCCAAGAGGGGGCCCTGGGTTCCCTGTGCTAGGCATGCAGAGGGTGAAGCAGGAGTGGAGTCACATAAATGTCTGGGCCTCACCTGACTCTGTGCTTGTTGCCCAAGGAAACAGTCCTCAGGGTTGGCTATACTGTGCCCTCTGGTGGCTCCTGATCCCAGAGTCCTGGGTGGGCTTCCCTGAGCCCCATCAGTGGGGCTGCTCAGGAGGCAAGGAGTCACCTGCAGCCTCTGTAGGGGGGAGGGTCCTGGGTGACCACTACCCCCTCCTGAAGATGAGTCTCCTTCCCCGTGGGCACCAGCCTGGGAAGTCGGTGCACAAAGCTGTGTGATTTTGTGGGGTCTGGACAGGGGAGGCTGCCTGCCGGAGGGACCACGATTCCCAAGGCTGATGCCTGCCCTTCCCTCTCCTCCAACAGCCTCAACTGTAACGAAGAGGATGTGGAAATCATAGACGGGCTGCCAGGCAGTACTACATTTGGGAAGTTCTGTTCAGGGGGACACCTGGTGTTTAAATCTTCTTCCAATGTCATGACCGTGAAATACTACAGAAGTTCCAACCAGCCAGTATCTCCTTTTGATATATTTTACTACGGGCGTCCATCAGGTAGGTGAGATGGACGGGGTCTGCTGACTTGCCCTCTCCTGTCCGTGCGTGGTTCTGAGGGCATATGGCTGTTACGTGACTGTTGAAATAAGGTGGACTCTAAGTTCTGCATGGTCATCACTGGGCGAGCGTGAGTCAGCATGACCCAGCGAGTCTCCAGAGACATCCACCCACTCATTCCCAACGTTCTGCATCTGAGATCCTGGAACTGGAAAGATCCATGTGAAGATTCTTTCCAAATTTTACTCTTGCCTTTGATTATGTCCCATACTCTTCCCAAATAGAAAATTTCCCTTTCTGGATCTTACGATATAACCTTAAGCATTTCTAGTGTGTACATTTAAAATGGGTGCTACACAGAGTATACTATATAAAATGTATATATTTACCAGATATCTAGATATAACGTGCATATGTATCTTAGTATATAGACATAGCAGGATGTATATTTGCCATTTACCACACCAAATGTACAATATGGTCACCAAATATTTATGCATACAAATATATACATGTGTCACTTAGGGCAAATCAGACACAGTTTCTCAAAACTGTTTCTTTTTTCTCATTAATTGAGCAGTTAAACTTTCCCCCCACTTATCAATGGGAAGAAAATGCTTGTTTAATTGGAGTGAAGTGAAAGTCGCTCAGTCATGTCCAACTCTTTGCGACCCCGTGGACTATACAGTCCGTGGAATTCTCCAGGCCAGAATACTGGAGTGGGTAGCCTTTCCCTTCTCCAGGAGATCTTCCCAACCCAGGAATCAAACCCAGGTCTCCCGCATTGCAGGCAGATTCTTTACCAGCTGAGCCACAAGGGCAAGAAAGTGAAAGTGAAATCACTCAGTCGTGACTGACTCTTTGCGACCCCATGGATTGTAGTCTATGAGGTTCCTCCATCCATGGAATTTCCCAGACAAGAATACTGGAGTGTGTTGTCATTTCCTTCTCCAGGGGATCTTCCTGACCCAGGGATCAAACCCGGGTTTCCTGCATTGCAAGCAGATACTTTTACCCTTTCAGCCACCAGCGAAGTTCCCCGAGCCGCAAGGGAAGCCCATGAATACTGGAGTGGGTAGCCTATCCCTTCTCCAGCATATCTTCCCAACCCAGGAATCAAATCAGGGTTTCCTGCGTTGCACACGGATTCTTTACCAACTGAGCTATGAGGGAAGCCCCTGTGTAACTGACTTACCCAAACTTTAGTTAAGTTCTCCATCCACAGCTTAGTGATCGTGCTCACACCTAAGAGTGGACAAGTGTTGCAGATGAAAACAATCTTCCTGGAAGACTCTTCTAGAATCAGCTGACCACAAGGAGAGACACATCCTGGTCACCTGTCTGATCACACCTGCTCGTCCCATGCTGTCTCATCCATTCTCTCCAGCCTTCTGTCTCTTCCCTGCAAAGAAGGATTCCTTGCTCCTGAGTTTTCGATACTTGCCAGTCTTGTGGTTCGATCATTCCACTTGTCATTATAATCACTTTGAATAAAGTCTCTTTACTCGAGTCTGGATGTTCTTTTACTCTACATGTCCTCATGTCACAGGTTAGAGAATCAGACATCAGTGAGAGTGAGAGGAACCTCTTCTGAAGTTCTTTAAAATCACAGGGGTTTTTATTTTTTGAGGACTATCTTCAGACAGTTACTTTGCCTATTTACTATTTCCCTCTTGTGCCCAAGATAAACCTCTAAGACAGAGTAGAAACATTGGAGCACCTTTCTGCTAAACTTTCTGATGATGTGGTTGGTGATAAAGAATATTTGATGGTGATGCATTAAATTTCTTCTAATGCCCACTGGCCAACTAGAACTATGTTCGAGTGTCTTAAAAAGATCTGCAAAGAGTAAAACATGCTTTGTTTGTGGGATCATCAGATTCAGGGGTTTTTGTTGGTTGGTTTTTTGGTTTTTAATTTTTACAATGTTGTGCCGGTTTCTGCCATACCACAACAGGAATCAGCCATAATTGTACATATATCTTCTCCTTTATGAGCCTCCCTCCCCTCCTCCATTCTACTCCTCTAGGTCATCACGGAGCACCAGACTGGGCTCCCTGTTATAGGGCAGCTTCTCTCCAGCTGCCCACTTTACACATGATAGTGTACGTATGTTGATGCTACTTTCTCCATTTGTCCCACTCTCTCCCTGTGCTATCGTGTCCACAGGTCCAGTCTCTATATCTGGGTCTCCATTAGGTTCATCTATACCATTTTTCTAGATCCCATAAGTAAAGTAAAGTATTAGTCACTGCGTCATGTCCAGCTCTTTGCAAACCCATAGACTGTAGCCTGTCAGACTCCTCTGTCCCTGGAATTTTTCAGGCAAGAATACTAGAGTGGGTTGCCATTCCCTTCTCCAGGGGATCTTCCAGACCCAGGGATCAAATCCAGGTCTCCTACATTAGCAGGAAGATTCTTTACCATGTGAACCCAAGCCCCAAATCCCATCAGTTTCAATTCAGTCACTCAGTCATATCCAATTCTGCGACTCCATGGACTGCAGCATGCCAGGCTTCCCTGTCTATTACAAGCTCCCAGAGCTTTCTCAAACTCATATCCATTGAGTCAGTGATGCCATCCAACCATCTCACCCTCTGTTGTTCCCTTCTCCTGCCTTCACTCTTTCCCAGCATCAGAGTCCTTTCCAACTAGTCAGTTCTTCACATCTGGTGGCCAAAGTATTGGAGCTTCAGCTTCAGCATCAGTCCTTCCAATGAATATCCAGGACTGATTTTCTTTAGGACTGATGGGTTTGATATGACCATGCCAGGGGATTCAGAGAAGATGGCAGAGGAATAGGACGGGGAGACCACTTTCTCCCCAGAAAATTCATCCAAAGAACATTTCAACGTGGAGGAAAATCTACAAAACAACTTCTGAATGCTGGCAGAGGTCGTCAGGCATCCAGAATAGCAGAACATTGTCTTCAAAAACAGGTAGGAAGAATACAAAAAACGGAGAAACAGACAAAGGAGCTAGGGAGGGAGCTCCGTCCCAGGAAGGGAGTCCTGTCCTGGGAAGAGAGTTTTAAGAAAGAGAGGCGTTTCCAAACTCCAGGAAAAGCTCTCACTGCCGAATTTGTGGTGACCCTTGAAAGCACAGAGGGCAACATAACAGGGAAGAAAAATAATTAAAACTAACAGATTACAAGCCCAACAGTAACTCCTCCAGCGGAAAAGACAGGGCAGATGCTTGCATCGCCATTAGCAGGTGGGGGCTGGGCAGGGAGGCACGCAAGACGCGGGCTGCAGCGCAAAAGAATCGGGCCTGAACGCCCCACATGTAACCTGAGGGAACTAACTTGGGCTAGCACACCAGACCGCGGGACAGTTACCACGCAAAAAGTTCTAACATAAGACACTGCCAGGACCGTGCACAGAACAAAGGACGGAACAGAAATAGACGCTGCAGACCATCCCCCGCCTGTGGCAGGCAGAGCTGNACGCCCCACATGTAACCTGAGGGAACTAACTTGGGCTAGCACACCAGACCGCGGGACAGTTACCACGCAAAAAGTTCTAACATAAGACACTGCCAGGACCGTGCACAGAACAAAGGACGGAACAGAAATAGACGCTGCAGACCATCCCCCGCCTGTGGCAGGCAGAGCTGTAAGAGCTAGAAAGTGACAATCGTGGAACCGGAGAGACTTTGCTTGCCAAACTCCACGCAGGCTTCTCTGCTAACTAAGACTTTGGGGTGCCGGACAAACACTTTCTGCCTAAGAAAGGGATGCCAGCGGTACACCCAGAAAGCTGAGCAGCAGGAGAAGGCAANGGGGGGTCCGGATTGGGAACTCAGGTACACTTATGGCTGATTTATGTCAATGTATGGCAAAATGAGTACAGTATTGTAAAGCAAAACAAATAAATAAATATTTTACAAGTAAAAAAAAAAAAAGTGACCCTGCCACCTTGAATGTGGCCAATCTCATCTGACCTTGGAAGCTAAACCCCATATATACGTGCTAATATACAATATTTCCTTTTTCTGACTTTCTTCACTCTCCTTAACAGGCTCTAGGTTCATCCACCTCACTAGAACTGACTCAAATTTGTGCTTTTATATGGCTTAGTAATATTCCCAGATTCAGGTTTTGATGTTGCATTTTACCAGAGGCCAGGATGTTGGGAGGACCAAGAAGCATGTGTCTGCCTGAGTGACACGAACCCCAGACACAAGGGCACACCCCTATCCTCCTCTGTGCTATTCTGCTCTCTTTGGAGAGTTGGGGGATGCAGAGTCTCTTCCCAGACTTGGCAGGGTCATCAGCTTCCCTGAAAGCGCCACTAGTCTATCTGGACCATCCTGATGAGACCAACTCAGAAAGTCACGTTGGGGTCTCCCTTCCTCAAGTGAGTTCCCTGGAGGTGGGGTTTCTCTGCTGATGTTGTAGATTTTAGGAAAGATCCCAGCCTGGTCTCTTCCAGTTCACCATCCAGCACATGCATCTAAACACATCTGATTCCGTTGCACTTCCTGTTGAAAACCCTTCTATGGATCGCTGGCTTCAGGATAAAGTTCACCCACCTCAACCTAGTTTTCCAAAATCTTTTCTTTTCGGACCTTCCCTCCCTTCTAGCCTCTTCTCCCCTTTGCTCCTCTTGATGCTGGACCATCACACACTGAGATTTGGAGACTGAAGAATTTGGGGCAACTCCATGCCTTTGTCACCCGATCTCATCTGCCAGGATCACATCTGTTCAACCTTTTCGACTCACACACCCTCTGCCAGAACCCCCCCATGTAGGATACTATGGTTCAGACTGAAGGCTAACGTTACCGTATCATCTTCCTGACACCTCTTAGGCGCAGGGGTCTGGCTCCTTTTCCCCCCTCACTTACCTTGTGTAAGTCCCTGGGTCATTTAACTTATCATTTGTTTACTAGCTGTGTGGCTGTACCATTGTGGAACTCCAATGTCCAAGTTGCAACCCTTAAATGAATGAATGAGGTTCACACGTGCATTTTCCATGATCCTGTAAAGTACCGCATTTCTTTCCAGCCAATCTTCACACAGGTTAACTTGGGAATCATATTTCCTTCCATTCTAGGCTGAGCTGAACATAACCTATATAAAATTTTGTTCTGCGTTTTCCAAATCTCCTGTAAATATGTTATCATACTTTCATAATTTAAAAAACAAAAAATGGAATTAATAATGAGAAGATTTCAGAAAGTTGATAGTTCCAGAGAGTTTAACAATGAAGATCACTGTTTCAATGACCTTTAACTTTTCCAAAATATCTTGAGGAAGTGAAAAGGGTACCCAGCTCATTTTATAAATTTAGAATAATCTGATGTAAGTATAATCTGATTCAAGTAAGGGAAAGAACAGTACAGGAAAGAAAACTTCATGCAATCTAATTCAAGAACATAGATGTCAATATAAGAGCAAAAAATAAAATAGAATACAGTTTTAGAAACTGAACTTAGTAGTATGATAATATTTGTAAAGCATAAGGATTTATTCCAAGAGTATAATGATACTCCAAAAAACTATTTAGAGGAACCTGTCATGTTAACAGAATAAACATAAAATCTATAATGACACATCAATAGATTCAAAACAAATGAAACAAAATTCTGTAACTATTAATGATGTCAAATAAAACTCTTAGAAACCACTCACTGACGGGTACAAGCTTAACATCATAAAGTGCAGCTATGAAAAACATCCAGCAAGATGGCTTCTTTACTGATGAGTCTTTGGAAGGACTTCCATTACATTATGAGCAATACAGAATGGCTGGCATCACCCTTGGTCAATTTTCTGTTGCGGGATTTGAAATTTTTGCTTTTACTCCACACAAACACACACACAAAAACAGAGCTGGAGCAGGTTTGCCAGCTTGGGGATTCATAAAGGGGATAGAATGTTTTTCTTTTTTTAAGACTCTCTAAGAAATTTTAGGAACACTTTTTTTATCCTGGGATTCATGGCACCTTGAAGGGGTGAGGATATTTCTTCCTTCAAGAGACTGACACANCACAAAAACAGAGCTGGAGCAGGTTTGCCAGCTTGGGGATTCATAAAGGGGATAGAATGTTTTTCTTTTTTTAAGACTCTCTAAGAAATTTTAGGAACACTTTTTTTATCCTGGGATTCATGGCACCTTGAAGGGGTGAGGATATTTCTTCCTTCAAGAGACTGACACACCACCCCAAACACCTTCAACCACAAGTACAGTGCCTCCTGGAGCTGGAAGGGAGGGGGCTTTGGGGCGACCTTGCCCAGTGGCTCTGGACTGGCGGCCCCACCATCTTCTTGCTCTGCCTCCCTCGTGACTTGGCTTCACCCTCAGTTGGGAGGACGTGGAGCAGACCTCTCCCACCTCCCCTGCAGCCAGACCTCCCCTGTCCCTTCAACTGGGACATGCTCATTCCTGCACCATCGCCAGGACGGAGAGCTTCTGGGGACACTCACACCACCTCCTTCACCACTGAGGCAGGTTCTTGGAGCTGGGTCTGGGGTCAGCTCCTCCCAAGGCCTGTGACACATGCAAGGGTAACAGACACTGAATAAACCTGTGGTTCTGGGAAGGCGGCTTACAAAATGCCCAGCAGACCCTTCAGCTCCTCCCTGAGAATAAAATCGTGGTCACTGAGAAGGAGACAATGCCTACCCATGGGACGGTCTGGAAAGAGAGTACTGGGAAGCTCTGATGGAGCGGGAGGTACTTAGGGGGTCTTTGAGCCAGGTGCAGACACCCAGTGCATCTCATGGAGAGGAGGGGACAGGTGTGCAGTGGAGCAGTCCACAGGGAAGGGGCTGGAAGCAAGGTGAGCAGGCTTCTTGAGGAACCTCAGAAGCCAGGCGTGAGCTTTGGGACAACCATCTGAAGGACGGAAGTCCTCAAGACCTGCTGTTACCCCATAAATTTTCTCCAGAGGGTGTTGTGAATTCAGGAACCTAAGACTTTGATTCCTGAGTGTCCCTATGTTCCCCCCCACCCCAGGCAGCCACAGCGCAGCAGGGACACTGCAGGGGAGGACAGAGGGTCTGATGTGGGATGCTGTAGGATAAAGACAAGCTGCTTGGGCTGGGATGTAAAATGAGGAACTGCCTTCCTTCCACTGTTCCTGCATTCCCTCCATCCAGGCACTTCCATCCACGGGCAGCTCCCTGACCTCTCCACAGACCAGGGCCAGGAAGCATTCTGTGTGTAGTGGACTGTGAAAGGAATCTGAAAACGATGAGGAAAGAGAGATTCTAGATGGAAGGGGAACTGTGAGGAATTCTTGCATGTTATCATAGTCACAACCAGGGAGCTTAACCACTGGCGCAGAACCAGCATTGTTTTCTGAGAGGGAGACCCTGTCTAATCAGCCTCCTCCTCAGGAGAGCTTGAGTGACCAGATGGCTCAGGCAGCTTTCTTGGGCTCCACTTGAGGTGGAATGTTTCTCCCACTGTGAACCCATTAGGGCTTCTGTAAAGAAAGATATGACTTAGAACAGGAAGTTTCTACAACCCATAAGGAAAAGTGAGTGATGCAATAGTAATAGAAACTGGCCCAAAGATACGCATGAACAGGCATTTCACCAAAGGCCTGAAGCTGAGCTAAAGACATATGGAAAAGAGACTGAACTTACTGAAATTTGGAGAAATGCACGTTTTAAAAGATGTTGTATGAGCATTTCTAATCTGCAAGGAATTCTGAAAAATTTAACAAAATTCAGAGCTGCTTACCTTCAGGAATATGGACATCATGTTCTCCTGGTTGGTGTGTAATTGTAATGCCCTGGAAAGGCGATTGGCCTGCTGTTCCTTTAAATGGAAGAGTGACTTCCATTGTACAGACAGACCATGTTTAATTTATGCATTCGACGATGGATGGATGGACATTTGGGTTTTTACCACTCTTTGATAGAATAAGGCAACTATGAATATTCATACACAGTATTCTGTGCGGCACATTTTCATTTCTTTGGATAAATACCTGGTAGAAAGTTGGCTTATATATCCTGCACGTGTTGAGATTCTGATGCATGTTTTCAACAAGGAGCTCTTCTGGTTTCTTATAACTGTAATACCCTCACTAGTATGAACCATGTGAGTCTTGGTATAAGTATAGAATAAATGCCAACATATGCCTAACTATCTCCCTTGTGGACACACCACACACAGGCTGACATGTACTCCAGCTGCCCCACCAATTCTGACCCACACCTGGAGCAGACGGGGGCTGTTTACCTGCCTTTGCCCTGAGTGACACAGGAGGGCTCTTAAGACTAGACAGCCGGGACGTCAGACTGGTCCTGTGGCTGCCACTGGTGCCCTGGGATGTGGGCAAGTCCCTTGGTCTCTCTGGGTCTCAGTTCCTCTCCATCCAAGTCGTACTGAGGTTTGTGAAGTAACTAGAGGTGGACACAATGCAGCTGAACCCCAGGGAAGACAGCCCTGCAAACAGGGCATCCTGGTGATCTGTGGCTAATTTGTCAACTTTCATCGAGGGCCACAAAAACAGGAGAGGGAGAGAAGAAACAGGCCATCATTTCCCAGTCTGGGTGGGAAAGGACACAGACAATCTCTGACAAAGACAAGGGGGAAGCAGCAGGCGCCTCCCTTCTGGAGAACCCGGAGCTCCCGCAGCCCTGCGGGGCTGGGCTCCAGGGGAGGCGGAGGTCAGGCATCAGCTGCTGTGTGTATATAGCCCTAGGCCTCCAGGGCCAGGCTCAGTGCCGAGGCTGGTGCCAGGCTGTGAAGATGAAGCTGTCCAGTGTCATCCCTTGGGCCTTGCTGCTCAACACAGGTAAAGCCTGGCCCCCAGCCCCTTGCCCCCAGGCCTCTCTGCTTCCTGTTCACCTAGAGAGTCTGTGCAGTTCACTTGTTGCCCAACAAGAGGGTCTGCAAGCTGCCCTCCTCCAAGGAGATGCCACCCTCAGCCTGGCCTGGAGGAGGAGGGTCCAGCAGGATGGTCATGACCCAGGGCTGCGCATATAATGACTCTCAAACACTTTCTGGGCTCTCCCTCCTTGTTCTGACATGTGTTTTCTGGGCCCCCTGCCTAACCTCTACCTCAGCCTTATGCCAATACGCCCTATGATGCCCAGTGGGACAGCCAGTCCTCAGTCCAGACCTGGAGGAGGTGAACCAGTCGTGGGTAGCTTTTCAGGGGTCTTGGAAGTGTGATGCTGTGGGTGTGGGAGGTGGGACTCGGGCTGGACCTGATTGGAGGGTGGCATCCAGGGGGAAATAGAGGGCCCTGGAGAAGTCCCAGGACAGATGGGGTGCTCAGCATCTGCCTCCCAGGGAGGGAGATGTGGCAGCAATATGAGCTCAGGAATGACCCGCAGGAGCAGCAGCTCCCAGCAGGGATGAGGATGTCCTATGGGGGGGGGTGTCTTAGCCCTGCAGGGGGCCTGGGCGCTGGGCCTGCACTGAACACGGAGGGACCCATGAGGATTCTCAGTGCTGGAGGGCAAGAAGAGACAGCCGTGCCTTCAGGAAAGCCTCCCCCTCCTTCCTCCTTCCTCTCTCTGTGGGTCTTACTCTGTCCTGTCTCCTTCTCTGTGCTTTTCTGCTCCAGCTCCTGTTTTCATCGACCCACACTCTGCTTCTCTCCCCATCCCCTGCTCCCCTGCAGGCAACTGTGGTCACGACCAGGAGCTGTATGGGAGGCAGGTGGGGAGGATGGGCTTGTGCTGTCAGCGTGTGAGCACACATCCCTCTCAGCATTTATCCCAGTCTCCTGTGATCAGGACCTTCCCATCTCCCTGGTCTTGGGCGGGGTGGGTCGCAGTTCTCCCCTGGGAGAACCCACAAGGTTGTGGGCAGCTTATAGGGAGAAACAGGTCCATCAGAGCCTTCCTGCCTCTGCTGTTTCTCAAGCACCATCAGTTCAAATCAACAGATCAAGGCAGCATGTTTCAGGAGTGAACTCCTACATGGACTCCTTGTTCCCCTGCTTCAAAGCTGGTACCTCAGGTTCAAATCAGAGGAGGTCACTGTGTGTATGGGTCCATGATGGGAAGATGTGTGATTCTGCCCTTGAGACCTGCTTTCAGAGAAACCTCGATTTGTTATTTTCCAGAGCCAATGTGATGGATGCCCCATCCGTCCATGGAGGGTGGGGAGGTTTCCTCTGTGGCCCCCAATCCTGTGCCACTTCAGTACTCAAGACAGGCAGCTAGAGACACACCCCAGTGTCCTGGTTGACATCTATGGTCACATAACTTCCAGAGTGCTTGTTGATTTCGATTTACTGAGGAAAGCAGTGTCTGTGGGAAAGGAAATGGGTGTGGTGGGAGGTTGACAGTGGCAGGGAGTGTAGCGGACAGCCTCTCAGGGCTGGGCACTGAGCTGTGTATGCATGGACTGTCCTCTGGAACCAAGGACAGTCTGTTATTAAATGTCCAGTTTATAGGTGAATGGACTGAGGTTTGTGACAATAAATGCCTTGTCAAAAGCCATCCAGCTCTCATCCGAGCCGCTCTGAGCCCCAGGGCCATCTGATTCCTGCACTGTCTGTGCCCATTGGTCACATTGTTAGGACAAGCCAGGGTCTCATCAATGGTGGAGGCTGAGGGGCTGGATCAGCACCCTTGACCCAGGCCCCGGACTCACTTCCCTGATACTATGAAACTTCATAAATTCAGATGGTTCATTTCTCTCCAGTGGAAAATCGATTTCACTTTGTTCAACCTCAGATTGGTCACTGACCTCAGTAAAGAATTTTCCAAACAGTTCACGTTCATTAGAGTGATGAAATGTCTTGTTGTGACCAGGTTGGAGAGGTTCCTTAGGAGAGGGTCTTAAATGCTCAGACTGGGAAATTCTTGGGGAAATCAGGATAGGTGGGTCAGCATCCCAAGTGCTGACCTCTAATTGGCTCCAGAGTTGGGGCATCACAGGAGACATGGTGGAATTGGAGAGACGAGGAGAAAGCAGCTGGATAAAGGAGTCTTGAAGGTGGAGGGCCAGGCCTCCATGCTGCCCTGCCCCTGTGAGACCAAGTTCGTCCTGGGGACGAGGACAGCCAGGCTCTTCTGTCTGTGCTCGACTGCGTTTTCCTTGAGACCCAGTCCTTCTCCACATTGTCTATGCGAAAGGCTTGACTCTTCCGAAACTTCCACCTTGTCATCTTGACTTTCTGTGTTTTTTTTTTTTTTTTTTTTCTTTCAGCCACATCGGAGTCAACAGACAGGCTTCCCTGTAAGTGCACAGATATTATTTCATTCTTTCCTGCTTATCACACAGAGAAGTGCTTGGGGGTTGCAGTTTCAATAGCTCTCTTGGAAACAGTAGTACCGGTTTACCATTTTGGTCAAAGGAACTTGGCATTTCCAGAGCTGACTGTCGGCCTCGGTTTTAACAGTCCTTAGGGTCTCACACCTCCTGACCTCTTATGACTCTCACCGTGCTCCTCCTCCTCTTCCCACCTTTCCTCCTCCACAGCCCAAAAGCCTCCCCGCCCTCCTGCCTGCACAACCTCACTAGGCAGGAGTGGGACCACCTCTCCACAGCACAAGTGTCCCAGAATGATGAAGCTGCCTCCAATGGCCGGAGCTTGGAGGGCCAAGGGGCATCATCGTGTCCAGGCAGAGGGTGGGCTGGCAGCAGGAAGGGTGCTGGGCAGAGGGACAGGCTTCCTCCTGATGAGAGGGCTGATCAATGATTGATAATTGATTTCCCTGGTGACTTCTGGCCCGGGTACTCGAGGAGCATTTTTTATAAATAGGGAGTCTTTTGATGATAAACACCCCTGAGGAAAGTACTGCCTTTATCCTCACTTGATGAAAAATGTTTCATCATGCAAGTTTGAAGTTCTTCTATTTTCAGGTGTCAGAACAAATTGCAGTAACGTGTGTATGGGTTTGCTATGTTCTGCAGAGTACAGATAAGATTCACTTCTGGGGGAGTCCAGACTTAGACCCTGGAGGTTCCTTTGTGATTGGCAGAAGGGGAAGTTAGGACCACATACAGTGGTGTGGTGCCCAGGGGTTTTACCGTCCCCGCCGGCCTGGTGTTGCTCCTGGGCACCTGTAATTCTCTCTTCAGTTGAAGATAAAAATTTGTGTGAGGACCTTTATGAAGAGGAATATGGAGTGATCTCCCCCTATGGGGGACTGCATACGGAATGCCTCTGGATCATCAAGATGGACCCAGGTTACAAAATTCTTTTGGAAATACGCTATCTCCAGTAAGTGCCCTTTGCTGATGTTGTGGTTTTATGGGAAGGTGTCTTTCTTGGCCTCTTCCTGTTTCCCCTGCACCACCCAGCACACACATCCGGACACATCCTGACTCCAGCTCAGCTCACTCCTGCTGACGACTCTGCGTGGCCCCCTGCCCTCTGCCTTCTTGCATAGCTTTCAGATCCCTCCAGGGGACCCCGATCTCCCCTCCCTTCTAACCTCTCCTCCCCTCTGCCCCCTCTCTGAGCTGAGCCAGCACACACTGAGCTGTGGACCCACCAGACTGTTGGGCAGCTCTGAGCCTTTGCTCACACTGTCCCCTCTGCCTGGAAGGCACCTTCCACCTCTCCCAGACTCACCACCTGCTGCTTAGGGTCCTCATTTCCTAGTTCACGAGTTCACTGGAGGAAGGGTTTCCATCACACCTGAAACCCCTGCTCTGACTCTGTCCACAGCTGGGCAGATCTTTCTCGGATTTGTGCCTCACCCACTAATCCATGCAAAACTCTGGGGGGATTGACAACATCACTCCTGCTTATGTCTAAATTTGCTCTAGAGAAAGCAGCCTAATCTCGGGGGGGTCAGGGAATAGTTTTTTAACTAATGACTGAATAAATGAATGAGTGATTCATTGAAAGAAAGAAAGAATAAATGAATGATAATGTGAAGAGTGAAAAAAATGACGTGGCAACAGAAAGCATTTGCAACGTAGCAATACACTACAGCACTTCCATAGCAGGTTAGTCTTCACAGATACAAATGCAGGAGCCACATGTCCACGGCTGGCCACATGCAGTCCACGGTGGTGGTTGAAACAGGTGATATTCTCTAGTGACTGAGGGCCCTGTCCCTCCAGACCTTCTATGAGGTCGGGTCTCCCACTAAGCGGAGGAGCTGCTCCGTGTGAGGCCAACCTAGGGATGCCTGCCCCACAGCAGGGCTCAGACCATCTACCCAAAGCACACCCCAGGGCTGAAGGAGGCAGGCGTTTCCTGCATCATATTTCTATTATGGTCAGAGGGATAGATTATCTGGAAAACCTCCCCTGATTGACCTCTCCACTTTTGCAGAGATTTTGTTTGTTTGTTTGTTTTCACTGTCCTTGGCACCAAGGAAGGAATCAGTCTAAGAGCAAACTAACTAAACAGGGGAGGGCACAGCTAACTAACTAAAAGTTAGCTCAACCAACTTAGAGAGTGTCAAGTGTGTGTCCTGGTGAGATGTCCCTTCCGTGTCTCGTTTTAGCCCAGAGAGGCTCCCATCTCCCTCCTGGGTGGGACACACGCTGGTGGCTGAGAGAGGAAGACAGAGCAGGGTCAGGACTGATGGGCGGGAGGAGGAGACAGAGACCTCAGCAGGAGTGTGACAACCCGTGTGTGCACTTTGCCTGCAGCAGGGAAAGCTGGACGCAACTCTTGCTTCTGCAGGTCCTGGAGGCAAAGAAGGGGTCCTGGCCCCCTATGCTAGGGGTGCAGAGGGTAAACCAAGAGTGGTGTCACACACTCATATCTGAGCCTCACCTGACTCTTTGCTTGTCCAAGGAGACGGTCCTCAGGGTTGGCCATACTGTGCCCTCCAATGGGTCCTGATCCCAAAGGCCTGGGTGGGCTTCCCTGGGCCATTAGTGGGGCTTCCCAGGAGATGTGGAGTCATGTGAGGGGAGGGTTCTGGGTGATGCCCCACTCCAGAAGGGTGAGCCTCCTTCCCTGTGGGCATCAAGCCTGAGAAGTATGGTGAGCAAAGCTATGTGACTGGGTCAGGTCTAGGCGGGGAGGTTGCCTACTGGAGGGACCACGATTCCAAAGGCTGATGCCTGCTTTTTCCTTTGCTCCAACAGCCTCAACTGTGATACAGACTTTCTCGAGATTATAGATGGGCCACCAGAATCTTCTAGCTCATGGAAGATCTGTGACACTTCACACTTGGAATACGCAGCTTGTACCAATACCATGACCATCAAGTACACAAGAATACCCAACCGCCCAGTCCCTGAATTCTTATTAATTTTCCGCCGTGTGTTGTAAGGTAGGTTTCAGAGAGCAGAGACCTGCTGTCGTGCCCTCCCCCATCTGTGAATGGCTCCATGGGAGCTAGGTATGTGGAATTTACGTGACTGTTGAAACAAACTTGACCATCACTGGGTGAGTGACAGGCAGGGTGACCCACTGAGGTTCTCCAGAATAATCCACCAGTTCTATCCCAGCCTTTCTGCAAACCCTGGGTTTTTGAGTTGGAAAGTCCTGATATGAAAATTCTTTGACAAATTTTATTTTTCATCTTGATGATGTGAAAATTTCCTCCCAAATGTAAAATTTCCCTGTTTGATCTTTAAAAAATCCTTTTGGCATTTTCCAATAAATTTATTTTACATTTGAGGTACAGATAGTATCGCATGTTTGTGCTCAGTCGTGTCCAACTCTTTGCGACCCCATGGACTGTTGACTGCCAGGCTCCTTTGTCCATGGAGTCTTTCAGGCAAGCATACTGAAATGGGTTGCCATTTCTTCCTCCAGGGGATCTTCCTGACCAGAGATTGAACTCGCTTCTCGTGTGTCTCCATGGTAGGTGGATTCTTTACTACTGACGCACCAGGGAATATCCAATACACATATATAAGGTCTATAGAAACTATGTAGATATATAGCAGATATATATACATATCATATATATACGTATACATACATATACATGTACATATACATATATGTGTATACTAATGGAAATTTATGTTCATTATATAGTTGTTATACAGGTATATAGATACACACGTAACCCACAGGAAACAAGACACAGTCCTCAGAATTGCTTTTTTCCTCATTCATGTTTTGCTGAAAGTTTCCCCCACTTATCAGTTGAAAGAAAATCCTTATTGTGACTTACCCAAAGTCTGTTTAAGCTGCTTTCCATCCTAGAGATTAGTGACATTTGCCTTGTGCCTAAGGGTGGGCAAGCATTACAAATGAAAACAACGGTCCTTGCAGATTTCAGAAATCAGCTGAACAAGAGGAGAGACGTCCACTGCTCACCTGTCTGATCACATATTGACCCCATCCCTCCCTCTGTGTCTGTCCCAGTCATCTGTTTCCTCCATGGAAGGAAAGACTTCTTACTCCTGAGCTTTAAAAACTTGTCAGTCTAGAGGTTGGATCACTCTACTTACTTATTGCTGTAATCATTTTGAGTAAAGTCTGTTTATCTGAGTCTGCAATTGTTTTTTTTTGTTTGTTTGTTTGTTTGGTTTGGTTGGGTTTGGTTTGGTTGAGTCCTCATTTCACAGTGTTGGAGCCTCAGGCATCACTGAGAATGACTGAAATCTTCTCTGAAGGTCTTAAAACCAGAGGAATTCTCCTTTGTCTGAGGCCTGTCTGGAAACAGGAGTTGATCGTATCGACTGTTTCGCTCACCTTCACAACGAAAACCTCCCCAGAAAGAGAAACGAGATGCTGGCCCAAATCTCTGCTAAACTTTCTGGCAACATGGTTGATGGTAAAGAATATTTGATGAGAATGTGCTGAGTCTCTTTGATTCCCCCTAGCCTAGTCCTGCATCAGGGTTACTTTTGAAGTTCTGAAAAGATAAAACATAAAGCCCACATTGTTTGTCAGCTCATCAAAGTTGGGTGATACTGCGTTTTATCGGATCAGATGTTAGGAGGATCAAAAAGCACAGTGGTGCCTGAATGGCACAGCCTCTTGCGGGCCTGGAACTGACCAAATTGCCTTCAAGTCTTTTACTTCTGCTCAGTGCGGAGGGAGTGGTGTGGGGGCCTCTTCATGGACCTTGAACTGGGTCATCAACTCCCTCAGGAACAACAATGCCCGATGAGGCCGGCTCAGAGCCATGCTGGGATCTCCCTCCCTCAAGTGAGTTTCCTGGGGGTGGGTTTTCTTTGCTGATGCTGTAGATATTAGGAAAGCTTTCATCCTGATCTCTTCCAGTTCACCCGCCACTATCCAGCACACGTATCCAAACAGGATCTGATTCCATTTTCACTTCCTGTTGAAAGCCCTTCTATGAATCCCTGCCGTTAAGATTAAATTTACCCATCTTAGTAGAGTCTGGGGCTTCCCTGGTAGCTCAGTCAGTAAAGAGTCCACCTGCCATGCTGGAGGGCCAGGGTTCGATCCCTGGGTCAGGAAGATCCCCTGGAGAAGGAAATGGCAACCCACTCCAGTATGCTTGCCTGGAAAAATTCCCTGGATGGAGGAGCCTGGTTAGAGTTTACGAAGTCCTTTCCATCTGACCTTCTGTCCCTCGCAATGTCTTCTTCCTTATACGCTTTCTTAGGGCTGAGCCATCACGCACTGAGCACTGGGCCCAGCAGAAATTTGGGCATCTTCCTGCCATTGCTCACTGTCCCCTGGGCCAGAAGTGCATCCTCACAACACTTCCAGTTTCACCTGCCCGCTTCTGAGGGTCCCCCATTAGTACATCATGATTCAGCTGAATGGATAACTCTACAATTGACAGCTTATGGTGAACAGTGCTGAATTCTTGATCTCTGAAGAAGAAGATTTAGCTTCACAACCAGGGACCAGGCTTGATCACTCAAGAGCTTTTGTGTAGCAGAGTTTTATTAAAGTATGAAAAGGGATAGGGGAAGTTTCTGACATAGACATCAGAGCGGGGATGGAGAGTGCCCCACTCGGTAGTCTTTAGTAAGGGAATTACATACTTTTAAAATTAGCTATTACAATAAACCAAAAGAATGTCTCAAGGTTGTAAAAATTTTACCAGATCCACTCCCACAATTTACATTTTAGGGTAACAGGATTAGAACTTAACAATAGAAAGATCATACCAGACCCACTTCCATAATATACATTTGATATCAGGATTAGTCAGAAGGTTTTCAGGAAGGAGAAACTGTCCTCAAGCAGGATCAGTTCAGTTCAGTTGCTTAGTCATGTCCGACTCTTTGCAACCCCATGGTCACCAGGTCTCCCTGTCCATCACCAACTCCTGGAGTTTACTCAAACTCATGTCCATTGAGTCACTAGATGCCATCCAACCATCTCATCCTCTGTTGTCCCCTTTTCCTCCCGCCTTCAATCTTTCCCAGCATCAGGGTCCTTTCAAATGAATCAGTTCTTCACATCAGGTAGCCAAAGTATTGGAATTTTAGCTTCAGTATCAGTCCTTCCAAAGNAGATGGCTGGATGGCATCACTGACTCGATGGGTGTGAGTCTGAGTGAACTCCGGGAGTTGGTGATGGACAGGGAGGTCTGGCATGCTGCAATTCGTGGGGTTGCAAAGAGCTGGACAGAACTGAGCGACTGAACTGAACTGAACTGAATGCTAAGATTAAGACTGCTGGATCAATCTATGAAAAATAGTAATGTTTCCAACTGTAATAACTGATTAAGTGTATCAGGTTTCTACGAAAAAACTTTTAAATGATACTGGAAGACTAGAAAATGTGATGAAATGGAAAAACACAAGTGTTACAGGTTCAAAAGCCTCAGATCATAAAAATGTCAATTCTGCCCAACAAATCTATTAATTTAAAGCACTTTAAATTAAAATCAACTTTCCTAAAATTTGATAAAGTGAAAGAAAGTGAAATCACTCAGTCATGTCTGACTCTTTGCGAGCCCACCAGGCTCCTCCATCCGTGGGATTTTCCAGGCAAGGGTACTGGAATGGGTTGCCATAAGACAATCCAAAACTCATATAGAAGAATGAAAGTTCCAAAATAAGGTAATTTTGAAAAGGAACTGAAATCACACATACAAAGGGGAAATAGCAACTATTACCCATAAAGGATTATTATAAAGCTTTGGTAATTAACCTGGCATATAATTAACACAGGGGCTTCCCTGGTGGCTCAGTAATAAAGAATCCACCTGCAATATGGGAGTCGCGGGAGAAGCGGGTTCTATCCTTGGGTCGGGAAGATCCCCTGGAGCAGGGCATGGCAACCCACTCCAGTGTTCTTGCCTGGAGAACCCCATGGATAGAGGAGCCCGGCGGGCTGCAGAGTAGGACTTGACTGAAGCGACTTAGCACGCATGCACCCACAGTGGGCACAGTGGGAGACAACCTGACACATGGCGGAAGGACGGTTGGCTATCCAAATAGAGCACAGACTTTGATTCCTGAGTGTCCCTGGAAGTAGCACTGTGTTTTCCTTCCCCCCCGAGCAGTCACAAACCTGCATGGACGCTGAGGACAGTGAGCTTGACACGCGGGGACCGAAGGTAGGATGCTTGGGCGAGGCTGGAAGACAAGCAACTGCCTTCCTCCCACAGCTCCTGCATTCCCTCCATCCAGGCATTTACAGCCATGGGGTGCTCCTTGTTCTGTCCACAGATCATGGCCAGGGAGTATTCTATACTTAGGGGACTGCCAGGAGTAATAGAGGATGATAAGGCAAGGGAGATTCTAGATGGAAGGAGAACTGTGAGGAATTATTGCACTTTATAGAAATAACAACCAGGACACTTAACCACTGGAGCAGAACCAGCATTGTTTCTGAGAGGGAGACCGTGTCCAGTGAGCCTCCTCCTCCTCCATTCATTAGCCAGAAGAGCTTGAGTGAGCAGAGCAGGCAACTTTGTGCTCTGCTTGAGCTAGAAGGTCCCTCCCACTGGGAACCCATTAGGGTTTCTGTAAAGAAAGATATGACTTAAAAAGAATAGGAAGTTTCTGTCACCCATAAAGAGAAACGAGTGATGCAACAATAATAGAAAACTGGCCCAAAGATATGCACGAACAGGCATTTCTCAAAAGAACTGGGGTTGGACTAGAAACACTGGAAACTGAAAGTAAAGTCAGTCAGTCATATCCAACTCTTTTCAATCCAATGGATTGTAGCCTACAAGGTTCCTTCATCCATGGAATTTTCCAAGCAAGAATACTGGAGTGGGTTGCCATTTCCTTCTCCAGGGGAATCTTCATGACCAAGGGATCGAACCTGGATCTCCCACATTGCGAGCAGACGCTTTTACTATCTGAGCCACCAGGGAAGCTCAAAATGAACCAAGAAAGTGGGCAAGCAGTGGGTGTTCTTAGCAAACGAGGATGCGTCTAGTACTGATTTAGAACCCAAAACAAATTCCACATCCCCTCCCTAGAAAACTGGAGATGCCGGGGATTGAACCCAGGACCTCATGCAGGCTAAGCACACACTCTGCCACTAAGCTACATCCCCACTGGAGAAGCACCCACACCCACTGGCAGTTGGAGAAATGCACATTTTTAAAAAGATGTTATTTTAAGCATTTCTAATCAACATGGAACTTTGAAAGATTTAGTAAAATGCAGAGTTTTTAAGGTCAGGAAAATGGACATAGCATTCTCCTGGTTGGTGTGTAGTTGCTAATGCTCCTTGAAAGACAGTTGTCTGGTGTTCCTTTAAATGGTCGAATGACTTCCATTGTACAAACAGATTGTGTTTTATTTATGCATTCAATGATGAATGGACATTTGGGTTTTTAACCACTCTCTGTTACAAATAATGCAGCTGTGAGTATTCATGAGTAATGTTCTGTGTGGCCATGTTTTCATTTTCTTGGATAAATAGGTAGTAGAAAGTTGACTTACATAGCAACTCGGATGGAACATGTTAGGAAATCGGCTACATGTTTTCAACAAGGAGCTCTTCTGGCTTCTCATAACTGTAACGCCTCACTATCAGAGCCATGTGGGTGTTGGTATAAGTATAGAATAAATGCCAACATGTGCGTAACTAACTCCCTTGTGGATACACTACATACAGGCTGACATGTACTCCAGCTGCCCCACCAATCGTGACCCGNCATGTTTTCAACAAGGAGCTCTTCTGGCTTCTCATAACTGTAACGCCTCACTATCAGAGCCATGTGGGTGTTGGTATAAGTATAGAATAAATGCCAACATGTGCGTAACTAACTCCCTTGTGGATACACTACATACAGGCTGACATGTACTCCAGCTGCCCCACCAATCGTGACCCGCACACCTGGAGCAGACGGGGGCTGTTTACCTGCCTTTGCCCTGAGTGACACAGGAGGGCTCTTAAGACCAGACAGCAGGGACGTCAGATGGTCCCGCCTCTGCCACTGGCGCCCTGGGATGTGGGTGAGTCCCTTGGCCTCTCTGGGTCTCAGTTCCTCTCCATCCAAGGCGTTGTGAGGCTTATGCAAGTCTCTGGAGGTGAACATGCTGAAGCCTCGCCTCAGACAGGAGGGCTCCCAAATAAGAGTTCCGTGTGGCCAGTGGTCCATGTCACCTATTAACCAGGACCGCAGGAAGAGGAGAGGAAGAGAACTTGGTCACTGTTTCCCAGGGGAAAAGGGCACAGAAAGTGTATGACAAAGACACAGAGAGAAAACAGCAGGCAGCCCGCTTCTCCTGAGAACCAGGGCTCCCGCAGCCCTGCGGGGCTGAGCTCCAGGGGAGGAGGAGGAGGTCAGGTGTCAGCTGCTGTGTGTATATAGCCCCAGGCCTCTGGGGCCAGGCTCAGTGCTGAGGCTGGTGCCAGGCTGCAAAGATGAAGCTGTCCAGCGTCATCCCTTGGGCCTTGCTGCTCAGCACAGGTAAAGCCTGGCCCCCAGCCCCTTGTCCCCAGGCCTCTCTGCTTCCTGTTCACCTGGAGAGTCTGTGCAGTTCACTTGTTGCCCAAGAAGAGGGTCTGCAAGCTGCCCTCCTCCAAGGAGATGCCACCCTCAGCCTGGCCTGGAGGAGGAGGGTCCAGCAGGATGGCCATGACCCAGGGCTGAATATGCAATGATTTTTAAACATTTTCTGGGCTGTCCGTCCTTGTTCTGGCGTGCATTCCCGGGGCCCCCTCTGCTGTAGCCAGTGTCCCCTGGGATGCCCTGAGGGACAGCCAGCCCTCAGCCCAGACCTGGAGGAGGCGAACCAGACGTGGTCAGCTTCTCAGGGGTCTTGGGAGTGTGATGGTGTAGAGTGCTGAGGGTGGGACCCTGGCTGGATCTGATTGGAGGGCGGCATCCAAGGGGAAGTGGGGGCCCCTGCAGAAGCCCCAGAACAGGAGGAGGCTCTGCCTCTGCCCCCGGGATGGGGATGTGGCAGCAACACGAGCTCTGGGCTGACCCGCAGGAGCAGCAGCTCGCAGCAGGGATGAGATGTCCTGCGAGGAGCAGGGGGTGGGGGTGTCTTATCCCTGCAGGGGGCTGGGTGCTGGGCCTGCACTGAGCATGGAGGGACCTATGAGGATCCTCAGTGCTGGAGGGAAAGAAGAGATGGCCGTGCCTTCAGGGAAGCCTGTCTCCTTCCTCCTTGCTCTCTCTGTGGGTCTTACTCTGTCCTGTCCCCTTCTCTGTGCTTTTCTGCTCCAGCTCTTCTTTTCATCGACCCACACTCTCCTCCCCTGCTCCCCTGCAGGCAACTGTGCTCATGACCAGGAGCTGAGAGGACGGAAGGACAGGGTTGTGCTGCCAGTGTGTGAGCACAGATCCTTCTCAGCATTTATCCCAGTCTCCTGTGATCAGGACCTTCCCATCTCCCTGGTCTGGGGCTGTGGGGGTGGGGAAGGGGAGCTCTGCTCCTGGGACACTTTGTGGGCAGCTTATAGGTAGAAACAGGTCCATCAGAGCCCTTCCTGCATCGGCTGTTTCTCAAGCACCATCAGTTCAAATCAACAGATCAGGATGGCATGTTTTGGGGTGACGTGTCCTGAACTCCTCCAAGGGGCTGCTTGTTCCCCTGCTTCAAAGCCAGGACCTTAGATTCTGGATCAGAGGAGGTCACTGTACATGCGGGTCCATGATGGGAAGATGTGTGATTCTGCCCTTGAGATCTGCTTTCAAAGAAACCTCGATTTGTATTTTCCAGGACAGACGAGATGGATGCTCCAAGGTGGGGAGGTTTCCTCTGTGGCCCTCAATCCTGTGCCACTTTGGTACTCAGGACGGGCAGCTGGAGACGGACCCCGGTGTCCTGGTTGACATGTGTGGTCACATAGCTCCCAGAGCGCTTGTTGATTTCGATTTACTGAGAAAAGCAGTGTCTGTGGGAAAGGAAATGAATGTGGTGGGAGGTTGACAGTGGCAGGGAGCGTAGTGGACAGCCTCTCTGGGCTGGGCACTGAGCTTTGTATGCGTGGACTGTCCTCTGGAACCAAGGAGGCTGTTACTACTAAATTTCCAGTTTACAGGTGCGTGGACTGAGGTTTGTGAGAATAAATATCTTGTCTAAAGCCATCCAGCGCTCACCCGAGCTGCACGGGGCCCCAGTCTGTTTCCTGAGCTGTGCTGTGCCCACTTGTCAAGCCCTGAGGATAAACTACAAGCCACAACAACAGAGGAGACAGTGATTGCTGTCAGGCCCCTGACTCAGTTCCCTGACACGGTGAAACTTTCATAACTTAGGAATGCTCATTTCTTCTCAGCTGAGATTTTTATTCCATGTATTTACACAAAAAGCAAATTCATCATTGGCCTCACTGAAGAATAAGAAGTACTCAAGTTATTTTTGAGTGTCCCTCTGTTCTGATTGGCCCAGGACTGAGAGGTTTCCTAGGAAACGGCAGGTTCAACCTGTCCAGCAGAAGTACACAGCCCGTCCTCACAGGGTGGGCACTGTGTGCACCTTGACAGTTCAGCAACTTCCAGCTTTTCATTGCTGTTCTCTTTTGATGTCTTTCCAGCCGCGGTGGATTCAATAGACTGGCTCCCCCGTAAGTACAGTCTTAATGCTTTTACCATTTTATGCTCCTCGCAGGGAGAAGTGCTCTAGGGCGTCAGTTCAGATGCCTCTCCCGGAAACACTGGTGTCAGTTTACCTTTTGGTTAAAGGAACTTGGCATTTCCGAAGCTGACCATCAGCCTTGGTCTTAACGATCCCTAGGGTCCCATACCCTGACCTCCTACGACTCCCACCCTGTTCCTTCTCCCGTCCCCTCCTCACCTCCATAATCCAGGAGCTTCCCCTGCCCTCCTGCCTGCACAACCTCATGAGGCAGCAATGGGACCACCTCTCCACAGCCAGGTGTCCCAGGATAACAGAGCCACTTTTAATGGCTGGAGCCTAGAGGGCTGAGGGGCATCACTGTGTCCAGTGTCAGATATGAGAGCCTCCAGGCAGAGGGTGTGTCAGTATCAGGGGAGCACTGGGCAAAGAGAAAGGTTTCCCCCTGATGCGGGGGCTAATAGATGACTGAGTGATTGATGATTGATTGAGTGACTGATGATTGATCAATCGATGGTTGATTGATTTCCCCAGGATTTTCAGGTCCAGGTAAAACTTGAACTCATTTGTGATCAAAACACCAATGATGAAAGTGCTGTTTTGTCTTCACTTGACAAACAATGGGCTTCTCTGGTGGTTCAGCTGGTAAAGAATATGCCTGTAATGTGGGATACCTGGATCGATCCCTAGGTTAGGAAGATCCCCTGGAGAGGGGAACAGCTACCCACTCCAGTATTCTGGCCTGGAGAATTCCATGGACTGTATACTCCATGGGGTTGCAAAGAGTCGGACACGTCTGAGCGACTTTCACTTCCACTTGACAAGCAATATTTTGTTGACAAGGTGTTAAACTCTTACATTTTTCAGGGATCAAAACAAACTGCAGTAAAGGGTATGGATTTCTTTAAAATTCTGAAAAGAGTAAAACCTTAAAAACTACATTTTCCTGGGTGCTCAGACTGGATGGTGGATGTCTGTTTGTGGCTGGGGAGTGGGAGTCAGGACCACCTGCAGTGGGGTGGGAGAGGGGTGGCACAGAGCCCAGCAGCCTGGTGCACCTTCTGGGAAACTGGAATCCTTTCTTCTGTTACAGGTAATACTAACTGTGGGGGAATCCTCAAAGAGGAGGCTGGAGTGATCGCCACCTATTACGGAGTGAAAACGAGCTGTGTCTGGACTATCCAGATGCCAGAAGAGTACCAAGCTAGGGTGTCTATCCAATATCTCCGGTAAGTACTCAGCTGAGTGCTCTTTGCTCATGTTGTGGTTTTATGAGAAGGTGTCCTTCTTTGCCCCTTCCCATTTCCCCTGCACCACCCAGTACACACATCCGGACACATCCTGACCCCAGCTCACTCCTGCTGACGACCCTGCTTGGCCCCCTGCCCTCTGCATAGAGCTGACCCTCCTTGCATGGCTTCCGGATCCCCCAGGGGACCCCGATCTCCCCTCCCTTCTAACCTCTCCTCCCCTCTGCCCCCTCTCTGAGCTGAGCCAGCACACACTGAGCTGTAGACCCACCAGACTGTTGGGCAGCTCTGAGCCTTTGCTCACACTGTCCCCTCTGCCTGGAAGGCACCTTCCACCTCTCCCAGACTCACCACCTGCTGCTTAGGGTCCTCATTTCCTAGTTCACGAGTTCATTGGAGGAAGAACTTTTCCATCACACCTGAAACCCCTGCTCTGACTCTGTCCGCAGCTGGGCAGATCTTTCTCATATTTGTGCCCCATATATTACCTGCTTTGGGAAGATCCCCTGGAGAAGGAACTGGCATCCCATATCAATATTCTTGCCTGGAGAATCCCACGGATAGAGGAGCCTGGTGGGCCATAGGGTCTCAAAGAGTTGGACATGACTGAGTGACGACGCACGCACCATTCCTGCCCATGTCTGAGTTTCTGCCTGCAAGAAAGGGAGTCTTATTTTTGGCCATAAAGAAATATTTTTTAACTGGTGAGTGCATGGATGAATTAAAGACTGAATGAACAGTTAAAAGACAGAATGAATAATACTGCAACAGAAAGCACTGTCAACGCAGCAATAAGTTGTAGCATTTCTATAGTAGGTTACTCTTCACAGATATTAACACAGGAGCCACATTTCCACCAATTGCCGACCAAGTGATATATAGTCCACAGTGGTGGTTGAGACAGGTGATGTTGTCTTGTGACTGAGGGCCCTGTCCCTCCAGACCTTCCACGGGGTCAGGTCTCTACTAGGCGGAGGAGCTGCTCCATGTGAGGAGGACAACCTGGAAATGCCTGCCTCACAGCAGGGCTCAGACCATCTACCAAAACCACATGCCAGGGCTGAAGGAGGCAGGCATTTCCTACCTCACCATTTCTATTAGTATCAGAGGGATCGATTATTCTCAAAATTTTCATTATTGTCCCTTTGACCCTCTCCAAGGCAAGTTTTGTATATGACTGTCTTTGGGACCAGGAAGGAATCAGTCTGTCCAAGAGCAAACTAGTACTGAGGGAGCTGAG
Organism: Neotragus moschatus; assembly: GCA_006410615.1. Taxonomy (NCBI): domain Eukaryota; kingdom Metazoa; phylum Chordata; class Mammalia; order Artiodactyla; family Bovidae; genus Neotragus; species Neotragus moschatus. The sequence continues at coordinate 287,550 of SJYA01002945.1, read as the reverse complement.
TGTGTGTCCTGGTGAGATGTCCCTTCTGTGTCTCGTTTTACCCCAGAGAGGCTCCAATCTCCCTCCTGGGTGGGACATACACTGGTCGTTTTAGCCCAGAGAGGCTCCAACCTCCCTCCTGGGTGGGACACATGCTGATGGCTGAGAGAGGAAGACAGGATCGAGTCAGGTCTGATGGGCAGGAGGAGGAGACGGAGACCTCAGCAGGAGTGTGACAACCCGTGTGTGCACTTTGCCCGCAGCAGGGAGAGCTGGATGCCCCTCTCGCCTCTGCACGTCCTGTAGGCCAAGAGGGGGTCCTGGGTTTCCTGTGCTAGGGGTGCAAAGGGTGAAGCAGGAGTGGAGTCACACGCATGTCTTGGCCTCACCTGACTCCATTCTTGTAGCCCAAGCAAACGGTCCTCAGGGTTGACTACTATTCCTTCCAGTGGCTCCTAATCCCAGAGTCCTGGGTGGGCTTCCCTGAGCCCCATCAGTGGGGCTGCTCAGGAGGCAAGGAGTCACCTGCAGTCCCTGTAGGAGGGAGGGTCCTGGGTGACAACCACCCCCTCCTCCAGAAGGATGAGTCTCCTTCCCTGTGGGCAAAATGCCTGGGAATCTGGTGAACAAAGCTCTGTGATTGCATTGGGTCTGGACAGGGGAGGCTGCCTGCCGGAGGGACCACGATTCCAAAGGCTGATGCCTGTTCTTCCCTCTGCTCCAACAGCCTCAACTGTGCTAAAGAGTCCTTGGAGATTATAGATGGGCTGCCAGGATCTTCTGTCTTAGGGAAGATTTGTGAAGGTTCATTCCTAGACTATAGATCTTCTGGCAATATCATGACTGTCAAGTACATCAGAAAGCCTGAGCACCCACCTTCTTCCTATGAACTGTTATACTTTCAGGATCCACAAGGTAGGCAAAAGGAGGCAGGCACCTGCTGATAAGTCCTCCTTCTCTGTGCATGGTACAGGGAAGTTGGGTGTCTGGTGTTTATATGACTGTTGAAATAAACCCGATTGTCAGCAGATGAGCCAGAGGCAGTGTGACCTAGTGAGCCTTTCCAGAAACATCCACCAGTTCTATGACAGCCTTTCTGCATCCCCAGATCTTGCAGTTGTGAAGATCTGACATGAAAACTCTTTTAAAAGTTTTACTTTACATCTAGAGAAGATGATCATTTCCTCTCAAATATAAAATTTCCCTTCCTGATCATATTAAAATCGCTTAGGCACATATCAGTTCAGTTCAGTCACTCAGTCATGTCCAACTCTTTGCAACCCCATGGACTGCAGCACGCCAGGCCTCCCTGTCCATCACCAATGCCTGGAATTTACTCAAACTCATGTCCATTGAGTTGGTGATGCCATCCAGCCCAGCCCATCCTCTGTCATCCCCTTCTCTTCCCACCTTCAATCTTTCCCAGCATCAGTCAGTTATTCGCATCAGGTGGCCTAAGTGGTGGAGTTTCAGCTTTAGTATCAGTCCTTCCAATGAACATTCAAAACTGATTTTCTTTAGGATGGGCTGGTTGGATCTCCTTGCAGTCCAAGGGACTCTCAAGTTTTCTCCAGCACCACAGTTCAAAAGCATCGATTTTTTGGCACTCAGCTTTCTTTATGGTCCAACTCTCACGTCCATACATGACTACTGGAAAAATCATATCTTTGATTAGATGGACCTTTGTTGGCAAAGTAATGTCTCTGCTTTTGAATATGCTGTCTAGGTTGGTCATAACTTTTCTTCCAAGGAGCAAGTGTCTTTTAATTTCATGGCTGCAGTCACCATCTGCAGTGATTTTGGAGCTCCCCCAAATAAAGTCTGTTTCACTGTTTCCCCATATATTTGCCATGAAGTGATGGGACCAGATGTATATGTAACCTAAAACAAACCAAGCACAGTCCCTCAAGAGTGTATTTTTTCCTCTTTAATGATTGACTGCAATTTCACCCACATGTCAATTGGAAGAAAATGCTTCTTAAACTCTACTTAACCTGTTCTCCATTCCACGGCTTAGAGATCTCTGCTCAGGCCTGAGTGGACAAGCGTTGCAAAAGAGAACAACCTTCCTTGAAGACCCTCTGGAATCGGCTGCCCACAAGGAGAGGCACCTTCTGATCACCTGTCTAATCGCACCTGCTGCTCTCAGCCTGTCACCTCCAGCCTTTCCAGCCCCCGGTCGCCTAACTGCAGAAAGATTCCTTACTGCTGGGCTTTAGACTGTTGCCAGTCTTGTGGTTAGTTCCTTCTATTTATCATTATAATCATTTTGAATAAAGTCTCTTTACCTGAGTCTGGATTTTTTTTTAGTTTGTGAGTCCTGGTGTCACAGGGTTGGAACCCCAGACATCGCTGAGAGTAGTTGAAACCCCTCCTGAAGGTCTTTATGCCCAAAAGGGTTCTCTTGGTCTGAGGTCTATCTCAGGACAAGAGTGCTGTCTATTTATGATTTTCCTCACCTGCACAAGGAAACCCTCTACAGACATAGCAATGAGATGCTGGCCTGGCTCTCTGCCAAGTTTCAAGCAATGAGCTTGAGGATAAAGAATCTTTGGTGAGAATGTTGAATGTCTTCTGATTCCCACCATCCAACTACCAATTATATTTGCCTCATAGTCCCTTTTAAAGGTCTGCAGAGAGTAAAACATAAAGTTCACATTGTTTGCGGGCTCATCAAATCTGGTGATGTTGCATTTTATCAGACCAGGAGTTAGAAGAGTCAAAAACAGTGGCCTCTGGATGGCACAGCCCCTTATAAGCCTAGAACTGCTTCTGTGTCCTTTTCTTCTGTCCAGAGAGGAGGGGGAATGTGGGAGTCTTTTCCTGAACTTGGGGGGAGAACCAGCAACTCCTTCAGGCACAATAAACCATATGTGTGGACCATCCTGTTGAGGTCAACTCAGAAAGTCACGCTGAAATCTCCCTTCCTCAAGTTAGTTCTCTGAAGGTGATTTTTCTTTGTTGATGTTGTAGATTCTAGGATCTTTTCCAGTTTACCCCCCACCATCCAGCATAGGCATCTAACCACAATCCGATTCCATTTTTCACTTCCTGTTGAAAACCAGTCGAAAGAGTTTACCCGCCTTCGCAGAGTTTTATCAAACCCTTCTTCACCTGACTTTTCCTCCCTTCTAACGTCTTCTCCCTTCTGGCCCCTCTCAGGGCTGAGCCATCACACACTGAGCTTTGGATACTGCACACCTTTGAGAAACTCTGAGCCTTGGCTCACACTATCTCCTCAGCCAGGAGTCCATCCTTCCACCTTTCAGGACACATCTGCCTGCTGCTTGGTTCAGCTCATCCTGGTTCGGCTGAAGGGCTGACTACCATTGCATCTTTGTGCCCCTCTCCCTTGTCTCATGTAGATCTCTATGAGGTTTAAGTATACAGCTGCTGTTATCACTCGGTCACATTCGACTCTTGGTGATCCCATGAATGGAGCCGGGGTCGCCTGCATTGCTGGCAGATTCTTTACCATCTGAGCCACCAGGGAAGTCAAGTATACGGTATCAGTTGAATATTTATTCAGTGGGTTCCATTGTGGCACTCGAACTTTAGGGTCCTACCAGGACCCCCAGGAAGCAAATTAAAGCACATGTAGCCAGAAGNGTGATGGACAGGGAGGCCTGGCATGCTGCGATTCATGGGATCGCAAAGAGTCGGACACGACTGAGCAGCTAAACTGAACTGAACTGACATCTTATCCATTCTGTGTTTCATTTCTTCAGGGTCACATCAAGTGGAGAAAATTTATTTCTTTTCTTTTTTTTTTTTGAAATTTATTTTACTAACATATAGTTGATTTACAATGTGTTAATTTCTGCTCTACAGCAAAGTGATTCAGGTTTACACACACACACATACACATATATATACAGATATAGATAGATAGATATATAAATATATGCATTCTTTTTCATATTCTTTTCCATTACAGTTTATCACAGGATATTGAATAAAGACCCCTGTGCCATACAATAGGCCTTTGTTGTCTCTTCATTCTCTATATAACAGTTTGCATCTGCTAATCCCGATTTTCCACCCATCCTTCCCCCACCTCCCTCCCCCATGGCAGCCGATTATACAGAGTGAAGTAACCCAGAAAGAAAAACACCAATACAGTATACTAACACATATATATGGAATTTAGAAAGATGGTAATGATAAACCTGTACGCGAGATAGCAAAAGAGACACAGATGTATAGAACAGCCCTTTGGACTCTGTGGGAGAGGGAGAGGGTGGGATGATGTGAGAGAGTGGCATTGTAACACGTATGATATCATAAGTGAAATGAGTCGCCGGTCTAGGTTCCATGCAGGATGCAGGATGCTTGGGACTGATGCATGGGGATAATCCAGAGAGATGATGTGGGGCGGGAGGGGGGAGGGTGTCAGGATTGGGAGCTCATATACACTCGTGGCTGATTCATGTTAATGTATAGCAAAACGGATACAGTATTATATAGCAAAACAAACTAAAAAATTAAAATTAAAAAAAAAGAGAGAGAAAGACAAATACCATCCTATATCACTTATATGTCAACTCTAAAATATGACGCAAAGGAACTTTTCTATGAAACATAAACAGACTCAGACATAGAGAAAATTTGTTTCTTAAATCAATTTTACCTTGAATGTTAGGACAAAGAACACAACTTTGATTGGACATCTACAAAACACCAGGCACTTTCATACATGTTCTCATTTCATTCCCATAGCACTATAAGGTGATTATAATTCCCATTTGATAGATAAGAAAATTGAGAGCTAAGTAGCATGCTTTAATACATTTGTACATGGTATTCCCTCTACCTATGATGTCTCTACCTATGATGTCCCTTAAGTTCTATCTCTATTTATCAAGCTACTAAAGCTTTATAAACTGCTTCAAACTTTACTTCCTCAAGTGGTGATCTCAGCAGTTTCTATGTCAATTTTGTAAAGACTCTCCAAGTAATTCTGATACTTGACCCTGGTTAAGATCCATCGTGCTAAACAGTGACTATGTAGAGAGCAAAGGCCCATCTCACTTTATTTGTATCCCTATTATATTGCATAATATCTTATATTCCACAGTATTTTAGCAATAAGTGTTTATTAAATGAATGATTGGGGTTTTATGGAAGTGTAGACATTTTTTGTGTTGCAC